>JAZHYW010038641.1:0-33083 GCA_037355805.1 Ixodes ricinus | reverse complement strand
TGAATTCGCTCTAGGTATGTTAGAGCGCTGCTCTTCTTTGTACCCTTTCCGCTGGCCCATCCCACCTCCTTCCCGCTTACATTTCGCACCCAAACTCTGTCTCCGACATCATATTATTGTGTCTTTGTACGTTGCTCATCAACCTTCTTCTTGGCATCAGGTTGTTTCTGTCGTCGCAGATTAAGGAAGCACGGAACCAACGAGGTGAGACGCGTACGCGGTAAGTATCCAAGGAATAGCTCTGCGGGCGATTTTCCCGTTATCACGTGCGGAGTTCGCTATTGAAATAATAAGTTGGAGAGCTTTCGCTGCATGCTTCACTTGCTGCCCCGTCTGTTGCCCTCAAGCACCTGCTTCAGTAGAGACTTTTTTCTTTACATATTAAACAGCACGTTCGGCTAAGCGGTTGGATTCCGGGTGGTACGGGGGACTCATCGTATGCGTTATTTCATTTTCTCGCATGAAGGACCCAAAGTCTTCTGATACAAACTGTGGTTCATTATCTGTGACCACGTTTTCTGGCACACCAAACTGCGAGAATACGGCTTGTAGCTTTTCAATGGTTTCGACTGTGGTGGTAGAATACATTAGCGTAGCTTCCTTCTGCGCAAAGTCCAGGTTCACTCGTTCAATAACCCTAGTACTCAGTGGCGAAGATGGCAGAGGGGCACGGGGGACGTTGTTCTGTGTTGCTTGACAGACGTCGTGCGTTCGCAGCAGATTTTCTATTTCGGCCCCCAGGCCGCTCCACCATACATGATACCTCGCAAGCATCTTCATTTTCGATGTTCCTGGGTTTCCCTCGTGCAGAATACGGATAATCCCGTCGTGCAAGGCTCTTGGAATGACTGCTGTCATACCACGTACCGTAGCGGTCATGGATGACCACTATAAAATTATGGGTAGGGACATTGCAAAGCTAAGGAATACGCCAGAGTCTCGGAGTGGGTGTGAATAACTGGGAAGGCTTACATGGTGTGACGCGCGGGACAATGAGAAGGCGGTGGCCCGGGACCAAGCGGGCACACCGAGGAAAGAATAACATGTCCGGCAAGGTCGGAGGTAGAGATGGGACTGTTGTATTTTTAACAAATGGCGCAGTGCCCAGGGTCCGTGCGCGAGCCGGCCGCACACCAACATGGCAAGTCAACGAGCGCGCCACGACAACATAAACACAATACTGCTCCCATCAAGCAGTCTTGATCGGTAGACAACACATCTCTCATTTGGAAGTAGGAATTCGGTCCTGGCCGTGGACCTTCTTTGGCCATCCCCGCTTCGTAAGCTCAATAACCCGGGTAGCAGTGGATCCTTTTTTGCCTCTTCCTGCGCTGTCCAACCTGTGACCGTAACATGCTTGAGGGATGAAAAATAGTTCACGTGGTGAGAATTTAGGTCAATATTATCAGAGAATCCTGCAGCATCGCTCATTATTTCACACACACCGTTTCCACCGTAGTTTGATGTTTGTTTGATCTAAGCATTAATTAAGAAGGATCTGCGGTTACCAAAGGATATTACCAACTGTCCATAGCGAATTTCAGAACATAATTTTTCCCTCTCACGGATAGATTATTAACCTTATAAGAAAGCGTGCTCAGTATCACCATACACTCTCAAGAAAAAGGGTGTAAAAGGGTTATCGTTACACCTTTTGTCCCATATGATACACCCCAAAACTTCATTTTGACGTACAGAGCCCTATAACCAAACAGACGGCCCCAAATTTTACGAGGGGCTTAAAAGCGGTGTGATATAACTTTTTAAAAAGCTAAAGTACGTATCAAAGACCACATAAAGAAAACACAGTTTCTACAGCAGGCCCAAGAAAACCCCGATTATTTTTTTTTATTCAGTAAAACGTACATTAGCTATTTTAATAAGTTGTACCACACGGCTATCAAGCCCCTCGTAAAAGTTCAGGCCGTCTGTTCGACTGTAGGGCGCTGTGCGTCGAATTGAAGTTTTGGGGTGTATTATATGGGACAAAAGGTGTAACGATACACCCTTTTACACCCTTTTTCTTGAGAGTGTAGTCGCGAGAGCAGTTTTTGTCAGGCGCACGTGTGCGCATAATTTATCTTTCCCGAAATGACGTGATCAAAGCATTTCCTGATACTATCCCCTTCTATGCCTGCCCGGCAACTCAAACGACCACCTCAGACCCTTACTGATCGAGCCCTGTTTCTAAGCTCTACATCTCTGGCTTTTAAAAGTATAAATACTATAAAAGATCGACTCTCTATTCGCCTAAGACCCGAAGCGTCCAATTAAGTACAACAAAACTTTCAAAAGATTAGAAAACGATGCGAAAGGCCCTTCAGTGCTGCCTTTTGTTTCCCCATCTTCGCATAAAAGACGAGTGCCTCATCCAACTCAGGATGAATGTGGCAAGTGTCGTGGACGGTCCTCGAGCGAAACGATCATTGAAATCGAAGAGAGGTACACGTTAATTTTTTTAAAGTGTTTCAGCATTATTTATTATTATTTACTACCTCCTAACTTTCTCGTTAAGGTTATACCGTCCTTCCAGCTTCCTATGATGCCGGCAAAGTTCGGGCGGTTCGAGGAGGAGTCGCTTAATGTTCTCTGCTTCACGCGGTGGCACCCGCCGTGTTGATGGCCTGTCTCTTATGGCGACAATAAAGGACAAGCAACGGCGCCAGTACGTTTTATGTGAGTGCGCAAATTCGCCCGATACGCGTTCATCCTTAAGCTGAGAGTGCGTTGGGAGCCACGCGCTCGCCCGATCAATCAACCGGCGTCCATCTCACAACCTGACCCCGTTCTCTGCGGGTGGGTATTGAGCGGGAGCGTGATCACGTGGGAAAATGCAGATGCACATCTGGCCCAAGGAGCACGTAGCTTCCACTGAACTGTCAGTTTAGGTGCGATCGGAGTAGAGCTAAGGTTCCTTGAAGGGCCGCTCACTGTTAAGAGAGCGACCTCCCCATCTGCTGCGCAGTTACGATCCATCGCTACTTGCTGACAGCGCTTGCAGGCCCTGCTTTTTCCATGGTCAAATGCGTATTTCTTGTTCTTTGAAATATTTGCGGGAGATATGTTTTCTGCATACATTATTTTGCTTTATTTTTGCCAGTGCACCAACCACTAAGTGGCAATCCTCCCACGATTAACAGAATGGTGGACTGTCGGCGTGACCGATTTAATTGCTAACGCCACCCGAACGTGGAACTGCCTATCGTTGCGCCTTAGCGTAATAGAAAACAAATATTCTCCATGGCGTCCCTGCTCCTTTCGAGTGGCAAAAACTTGGTTTGCAAGTTTGGCTGGGTTTTTCTTACCTCGTGTTTACCAGAACACATGTGTTAACGCGTTTTTGTTTGCGTTCGATTTGAGCCCAAATGAATGCGTGCTTGGGTGCCTCCTCAACGCACGCGATTCGAACGTTTTGGCGATATTGTCTTGCACTTCCTCCTGTTATCTAATGTATTTGTTACGGTTTGCATTATCTACTGGTGTCTTATCTTTCAACATAGCGAGTTAAAAGAAATACTTTAAAGACTTGACACCACCCCGGGCGCGATGTTAAGCGCATTATTCCATATGGTACATCGGCTCCCAGGAGCAGTAACTTTTCAAGAATGTACAATCTGCTAAAACCACTTTGTCATCCAACCTGTTTTGATTTGGGAAGGAGCTCTTTTTACTACGTGTTTTCATATCTATGACGGAACTAGTGAATTCGCGTCGTCAGTCGCCTGTCACCTTCGAAGTGAAGTCTGGTAGCCCCTTTACGTAAACGTGCAATAAATAAAAAGGAACATACAATTTCGTCGCTGCCATCACATAGTGTCTCATATACAAAACAGGACTTTGTTTCATGTTGTAAATATTTGTTTTTTATTGTTTCATGTTTTGGCTTCAAAAATAAGTGCACAGGAGCACATATTCACAAGGCACACATTCACAAGAACACTTTCTGGGCAAAACATGTATGGTCATACGGACAGAAAAACAAAATCTATAGCATATATATGAGCCAATACACTGAATGTTAATTTAGTTGTATCAATTTCAACTTACATGGAATATCTGTGAAAAACAACGGAAAAGTGAACATAACTATACGTGCACGTTCAATAATGCACTACAGTCAATATGTATTTTGTGGTTACGTAGGGTCAATTTTGAATTGTGTACAATTCAATTCACATGCCCTCCTTACGGCCTCCTAACGCATTGCCACTGCAGCCATGCGCGCAGGCTGCCAGTAAGCGCACAGGCAAGTAAAAATGCACCTTCACACCCCACCCGTTGTTAAAACATTTGCACATCAATGGACCATCTCGTATCCGAACATGTAATCAAAGTTTCGCTCGGTTGGATGCTGGGACGCGCGGGAGTGAAGGGCAACGAGCTAGCCTTCCGTATCGCACGGAACCCAGGGTATACTGGGAAAGTCATCCACCACGTTAAACTCCCTCCGCGCGAAAACACGTAGGAAGCTCTCTCAGCGCAGTAAGAGGCCAGAAAGATTTCGACCTTATTTAGGTGCCGTCACGGACGATAGAAATATTTGTGTGGACACCGTGCGTTTGAAGAAAATGCACTGCGCTCAAGTAGGGCCGTAAACAAGCAACTCTGTGCCTACTGCTAAAAAGAATGGTCCCCTCCCCCAACTCCGTGGGGCCTCACTAGGTGGGAGACTGTAGCACTTCATAGAATACGCACCGGCACGGCAGAGACTCCCGCACACTGACAGGTATATCGACCGGATTGGAGCGACCCACAATGCTCGTTACTGCACCTCGGGGGCGTTTGGATTTTTTTTTTTTTTGTGAAGCGTGTTTTCCTAAACCTAAACCCCCGGCTGGACCCAGGAACCTGTCTTGAAGTACTTTGAAATCACCCAATCAATAAATGAATACAATGTGTTGTTTTGGGACCGCCCGGGCCCAGCGAGCGACCCACCGCGATCTCGCATGTCAGCAGAACGGGGAAAGTGCGGTATGGAAAGTGCACCAGCCTAAGAATGCATTTGGGGAGTGGATCCTCCCGACAGGGTGACCATTAATACAAAGACTAATATAAAATATAATATAAAGTAGTAAATCGCCGACCTAATTGGAGTCTGATCGGCATAATGAAAACAGTGCAAAGCAAAGGGGCAAATGCAAAGAGAACCTCACAGGACCGGCGCCTGTCCTCTTTGACTTTATCCGGTCAAGTTGCGCTTTTCATTTTGTCGACTTATATCCAGCTCACCCCTTTTTTCAGCCGGTCTGCCGACATGAAAACGCTCTTTTAAACTCTCTCCCCACCCTGCCCTTCTTTCCGCCCCTGTCCCGACAGGAAAACCATAGCACCAGAGGTGTCGGTCCTTTTTATATAAAGTCGTTTTCACCACCACCTACCGTTTCCTCACTGTTTGTCTGTTTTCTTTCGGCTGTCATAGAATCTTTAACATTTCTCCTTGTCTTTTTGTTGCAACCTGGTTCTTTTTTTTATCTCGATAGTCCTCCAGTTTGTTCTACCTTCTTTATGTTAACTACATTCTTCACAACGACTAGTTCCGCACCAGTCATCAAGAGCCCTTTCCTGACAACTTTCAATTTTACTATACTAAATTGTATTCCCTTCTAAAGAGAAGATTTAATTTTAATAGGTAGTTTTTTTGTACGGTTATTGTGCTTCAATGACCATATATGTGCACGCGCAAAGAGGCCATGGGAACATCGAATATCTTTATCGATTACAAAAAGCGATACTTTAGAACTCTGTCTAAGACAACAGCATTGCTATTAAGCCATATAATTTATAGAGCCTGTGGTTAGAAATAGAGCGAAATGTGAACGTCCTGGAGGTACGAATTCCATAACGCAAAAGGAAGAATTCGAAAACTTTTAGAGTAATCAAATCTTATCAACCTGCCAAAGAAACTGGTTGGCAGGTTTCTTTACAAATCTTTCGAAGCTTAGAACTTCCCTGATAGCACCATCTCGAAGAATGACAAAGAAAACAATCTAGGGCCGAGAAATTGATCGATTCACCTACAGATTAATCAACTAATTATTTTGTCGCGATTAAATGTTTTAATCGGTTACTCGGGAAAATTTTACGAACCAACAGAAAGGAAGAATAAACGCTTTCACAACGCACACGTGGATGACTGAACATGTACGAATGACAAACTTTAGGTCAAAATTTATTTTAAAGTACACTCTAGGGCGAGATTTGTAAGTTCAACAAGTGCAGGAAGTTTCACGTGTACCCTACATCTCAACGCCGTTGAAGTGTCCGTTTAGCGCAGCAGAGGCTATTGTGAATAATCAAAGGTGGATGCTCTTGCTGGAGAATTTCAACCAACCTCTTTGCCGCCTGCAGCTGAAGTAATAACCTATGGTTGTGAGTGTGTTTGAACTGTTCATAACTGTTCATTAGGACTGATTCATAATCCAAGCTGTATATTGCACCGTTTATCACATATTCAGCAAAGGCACACGAAAAATAATAATTCTGACTTTTAAAAAAATATTATGTATAGAAATAAACGAGACCGATTCATCAATTAATTAATCAACTAAAGGGTGCCGACTAATCTGGCTAAAACTTTTAATCGACGCCCATGACCTAGAGAACATGCGTAGTCCGTGCCACCATTCGCGTGGCGCACCCCGTCGTTCTGATTGTAGACATGCGTGTCTGACACATGATAAGCCTTCCCTATTTTTTCACCTGCCTCCATGCCACTGACGAGGTTCTAACATTCGAATCGGCCTGCACTGCGTAAGTCTGGCCAGCTTTTAAACTTGGACTAACTTAATTCTTTGTCAAATATTTGTTTTTCTGTACTGGCTTTCACGTCGGACCAACGTCGGAGCACCCGGTGCGACGTCGCCCTCGCAGCTTCTTATCGCTCCCTGAAACTGACATCGCTCTATATTCGAGAACGTACAACAGATAGAAAAACATCAATCCTAATTTAAAGCCTAAGAACTCCCCCTTTTTTTGACTTTTGAATTTCGACAGATTTTGTGAAACATACTTATTTCTCGGACTCGTAATGGAAAAGAGCACTCTTTTCTATAATCACTGCAACGTCAAAATCGCGGTATCATTTTCAACCATGGAGCCTTTATTTTAATTGTATTTGTGTCTGTGTTTTTGTTCTTCTTTTCAGACATGACCTAAAGCAAAAAGCGTACGTTGTTGACACGCGTTACACAAGCAGCATCCAGACGAAAAATAAAATTGAAACAGCAAAAGCAAAGGTAAGTATGTCAAGTTTAGAGTAACCATAAACAACCACCATTTATACTGTTGGCCCACTGGTAACGGTCAGAAGGCCAAGAGTATCAATAGCTAAATAAAAAATAGCGCCAAAAAATATCTTCCAAATGTAACTTCTGTAATGAAAGCGGCAATAAAAAAATTGAGCAATACCTGCACCACGAAAAAAACGACGTGCGAATTATTAAAAGCGAAAGAAAGGATCGATAACAAAATCAGCAAATGGCCAATAAAATGTCTTGCTTGAGGTAACGAGAAAAAAACACTCCTACCCTCGTCTCTCTGAAAGCATAAAAGTAAAACCAACGAAGTTCTAAACTAAAGATAAAAAAACATAATAACCGAAGTTACGCAAAAACGATGTATAAAACAAACTTACAATTCAAAATACAAAATTCCCAGCGGACCATTTATCTTTATTTATATGTTTCGTACCTATCTTTGCAGATTTTATTATTTCTAACTCAATGAACCCAACGCACAAAATATTGCAATTCTGTGTACTTTGAAAGCAAACCTCGGAGGTTCCTTGCATTTATATTTACGTTTATTTACGGTCATGCATCCAGCCATCCCTCGTTTTTTCGAAGCAATGCATAAACTTGCCTGTCTGAATAAATGCAATATTAAGATAAAAAGTCAGTTGCGGACGTGTTGGGACTTGTATAATAATGTCGAGTTTCGCGTTAGATTTCGAGCAAAAGACGTGCCATGCATACTGACATAATGAAAAGAATATCTTTGCGCAACGCGAATCTCCACCGATGACCAATCGGGCTTGTCCTATATATATTTCGGGATATCAGCCGTATTAGATCATTGTGAAGTCAAAAGGCCCAGCAGCAAGGTTCTTTGGGATAGCTTCCTTGTAATCATGCTATGATCGGGTTCATCCTTAGCATGATGCAATCAGATCCGTATAAAAAGTGCAATCTTAAAGTGAACCTTACAGAAGACATCACTATTCATCGTTGTCCCAAATTACTGCTAAATATGCGGGCGTGGCTAAAAGTAGACTACTCCGAGAAGCTGGCGTGAACTTCAATAGAAACCAAACATTGAACTTCAAACACAGCCTGAATTATCTAAACGTTCGCAAATCGCGGGAGTACGATCTCGAGTATGAAGATGCATGCATTATAGGGAAATCAATGTACCTTCGACGACGCCCTCTTAACGTTTATTAAATTACATTATTGGTTGAATGATAGCCTCGGCTGTACGAAATCAATTTGGATCACAAGTGCCACATTCCGTCTTTTGAAGTTTTTAAATAAAGAGTGATTAAGCTGAACATTAGAGGGCTTTGTTATTGTGTACATCGTGGATCATGTAAAGGGCCCACAATATGGTAGATTTCTATTATTACGACTATAAGAAGAAGGAAACAAATAGTGCGTGAATCCATATCAAAACATCTGTCTGAATTTCTTTTAAAGTGGAAATGAACTTTTAGACGCAACCTTCTCCACGATAAAGGTGGTGCTTTACGATATTTTTATAACTTATTCGGACCATCAAGATACAAAAAGTGGATGGAATGTGGTTTTTTTAATCACCCCTTGTCCTTGACGCAGCAAGGGTGTGCTCTCAAAGTCGTAAACTACAGAGAACGGCAATCCACACAGAAATTAAATCTTATCAGATAGGATATTCTATAGTTGTATCTCAAAAGATCGTCTTTGATGGTCTGTGTACCTTGCAAACAAGTGCGTCTTTTCAATGGCCAATATTGTTCTCAGTCCCAGGAGAGTGCGTGAGTGTCGGAAACGTGCTGAGTCATCAAATAACGCATTATATAAAAAATAACATTAATGATGTTGAAAAGTAAAAGGCTCACATGATTTTCTGTTTCATCGTCAACCACTTTTAGCGCATATATATATTATTCTTCCTGGTCAAAGGAATAGATAGATTGTTAATTGAGTTTAGACGCCTTTCGTAAACTTAGACGCTTTTCGAAAACGCCTACACCGCGAGGAAATTTTTATAGGTTAACGTGATGTAAAACGGTAGTCATTAAAGTAGGCCCTATAGGTGAATGCACGCCAGCATCGGTATTTTGGAGTAGGTTGAAGACCTGCTTGAACGGAAAATCTGAAGCACACAGAAGTCTCACGATGGGCACATTATTTTGTTAACATTTAATACACGGCGCTTCTTTGCAAAATTAAAGGGAGCAAAACTTCAACACAGCCAATCTTTGATTGACAAAAACATCCGAGGCGCCACTTTAATATTTTAGTCTGCAAAAAATGTTGATCAATCCTCGAAAATATCTCCACCCTGTCGCATAACTCGGAGTGGGTGAACTCAAGAGATCTCTCAACATCGTTTACGGAGCAGATGAAATGGACATTTAAATAAAAAAAGTCTAGATCTAAGAAAAAGGGTTTCTCAGTCATCTTGAAGGTGTCTAATTTGACACGCAAAGTAATACAAAGGCGCAAAACAAAATCCGAAGCGATGGAAGACATTTTAAAACAATGGGTGACGTGTGAAAATAAACCGTAATATCATACGCTTCAGCATTACGATCATATAAATGAATCTCATACCTTGCCGTGTAGCTTCTGGGCATACGTGTTGTTTTAAAAAATGGTGTACATGAAGCTTCAATCTTATACACATTTGCGAGATGTATCTGTACAAGTCTTCCATGTTGTCGTAATGTTATTGCTCACCATCAAGTAAAAAATACCAAGTCACCATAATTTTGGAATAAAAAAATTATATTTAGGGTGTCTGCTCAGCAAGTCTAAATAAAGCTTAGTGTTTAAACAAAAGTAAATTACTCCGTTTAAATAATTCTCCCAGGTGGTAAAATAATTGATAAATATGCATCCCCTGATAAAACCTTGTCTTTGAAATCGTCTAATGTGTGGGAGATTGGCCTTTGGAATATTACATCAAACATCTACCGTAAAATACCGAGCAAGCGCCCACTCAAAATATGAAGATAATCGCGAAAATTGGTTATGAGCTCGTGTTAGGTCGTACAAACAAGAGCCTATATATCCCTATATAGGCTCTTGTTTACCTGTATATCTACTGGGCATATTTTTTCAGGTTTTCTAGCGAACGAAGCGATATCAAAAATGGTCGAAGACATCTCTTAACTTGCAAGTTTACAATTTGAAATGAAGGTTGGAATGCCACTTGTCGATAAATATTTAGTCGAGGCTTCTTATAGACCTGAAGGCTCCACGGGATCTACTCTTAAGAATGATTCAATTCAGTAACTCCTTAACTACGAATACTGCCTCGTACCAAATTAGCATTCTGGGTGGTTTGTGACATTTTTTTTTCTGAACAGGTTATCGTAACTATATCAAGGTCATGAAAACGATAAAAGAAAATATGTGAAACCTGTATTCTACATTCAGCTTTCCATACATGATAATCATTGACTTAAAGTGACTTCACCTATAAATGAACGTACGCAAAGCGACATCGTCATATCCCCGTCTGCGAGAAATCAGTAAGGTGAGTAATTTCTCTCACATTTTGCCCAAAAAAGTTCAGGATTTAGTGTTCTTATTCCGATATTTTATATTTTGTAACAGTTCGCGCACCTCTGTTTCAGACAAGAAACGTATATCCAGAGGGCAGATCTATGAACGGAATAGCAAATTGAGTTTCATCAGCCATTCAGGTTTTATAAACCTGATTGTGTGTGTATGTGTTTTCTCAATTAGAATGAAACATTGAAGTGAGGAAGCGAACTATCATCTGAAATCCCTGTGTGAATAGGTATTCCTATACTCGCTTTGTTTTTAGAGAATTTGAAGAGTGTAAGAGGATTTGTGTCGTTTTACCAAGGGGCACTTGTGTTCCCCCGAAAGTTTTTGATTTTGATAATAAGAAGCTAGACGTAAAACATGGAATTTCACACTTAAAGCGGGTCAGATTCTTTGCTCTGGGTGGGTTGGAAGCATGGTATATGATGCAATAATAAAAATGCAGAGTCCTAAGATTTGTTCTTTATTTAATTCTCAGATATCCTCCATTTTTTGTACGGATAATTTGGCATATGACTTTCCGGCATGTCCGACCCAGGAAGGTTCTTGAAATGTTGGCGATGCCGGACGATGAATAAATCGCAATTCAAGATATGAGAAAAAAAACCTCAACTAACACATGGCCAGCATTCCGGGGCACGGCGGCCTAGTCCCAGGTTTTCACGCCAAGTAGCTTATCAACCTTAAAGTCGGCATTTAAAGCGAGATAGGAAAGAACGGGCTTAACCTCATCTCCTCTCGTATATTTCCGTCCTCCCATTCTTTCACCGCTTGAATCCGGCCGCCGCATTTTCCGAGGAAATGCTGCATCACGCGTCAAAAGTAGACAAGAGGGAAGGGCATTTGCTTATCGCGAACGATTCTCGAGTGAACGTTGAGGCTTGTTCTTCTGGCGCTTATATCAAGCTACATTTGCATTCTATAGCCAGCCGGCAACAGCCAGGCGGCGCCGCCGGAGTGACAGCCCACAATTATACCCTGTCTCGTTGTAACTTGGCAAGGAGGTGAACGATAAGCCCCTCATTGCGTGGCAACGGCTTTACTATCCGCTACGTATTACGAGCGCAACGCACTCATATTGGAGCATGACGCAGCGAAAAACCTGATACCTTCTTCGCCGTAAAAGCGCACACTCCGGTGATACGTAGGGACGTTCGATTGGCCCGCCAGGGCCGTAGCTTCCGCCGTACTGGCATGTCATGCGATCACGGCTTCCTGGTCTACCCAGTATTTCTTGCGTCAAACACTAGGCTAAGCGGCGCCACCGGAGTAGTAGCTCACGTTTGAACAATGCAGCCGCCGCTCCTAGGCATACCCAATGTTTCTTGCTTCAGTCACCAGATAGAGCCAAACCAAACAGCATTGCAGGTTGCCTATATGTGCAAATTTCCTATCTTATTTACACCTCTGAGGTGTATTTCATTTGCGTTGGTCATATTTTATATCTACAGTGCTCTTCAAACTTATACGGAACACTTGTGGAATATAGAATGCAGAGAGAAAGATAAAATATGCGGGAACTCCTGCATATTTATGTGAACTGAAGGTATGCTATGTACATAGTGAGACACAAAGAGAAATAGCTTAGGTCTACCGCCAGCTATGCACGCACACATAAAAAAACAAGCCCAGAGTAGGCTTAGCATGTGTCCAAGATAGGTTTGTTGTGCACTGTGAGTATATTTTACAGTGATTATTTTACCTGGCAGTATTTCAACTTCTACATGTTTTTGTTGCGTGCACTGTGTAGGCATGATTTATCACGTTTAAGTTTGCGTTATGCATTCTCATTTCTGCAAAAAGTGAATATAAGGCTTTTAGTTTTAATACACAAATAAGTAAATACGGATTTAAATACGACAAGACAGCTAGGTATTTTGAGCTGCCTACACGGATTATGTAAGCAACACTCTCAGGGGATCTAAAGATGTTTTAAGTGATTTTACAGGCATTTAAGACTAAAAATAGCAGACCACAGAAAACAAGCGAAACACAATTACTGCATTGTTATCCACCTAATATTAACACTAAAATGACTGCCGTGTGACAACCAATTGCTGTAGACTGTTATTGTGTAGCTGGCACCATTTAACGCAAAATTTTACCATATCTACAAAAGAAACTAAAAAAAAAAGAACGGCAGTGTTACTTTTAAGACAGCAAGCTCATGTCGTATTCGCGTCCGAATATTTCACCAAGTAAACTTTTCTTCGCCCGTATATATTTTGACGGCGCCGATTAACGGAATACATACGTAGTTTGGAGCTGTGTTGGCGATGATGCGTCACAAGTAATCGGCGTTACCAGTAACGCGTTGCTTTTTCCGGGAACGTTGTAACGTACTCGTTACCTATTAGAAACAGTAACTGGTAACGTACTTCACCTTTACTCATTTCGATCGACGTGTGACGTAGTTACGTTGCTCGTTACATATTCTTACCAAGACTTAAAACAATTATACTTTCATTTTTTTCATGTTTCTAAGCGCCAAGTCATATAAATATTTTAGTTCTTCCGTTTTTCTTCTGCGTTTTCGTTTACGCTTTCTTCTGACTATTTAGGTGGAACAGTAGAAAAAAATAAGTGTAAGTATGTTGAGTTTCTGGATTGACAGAATGTTTTTTGTAATTTGTTTTTAAATATGGCGCTTATGCTTGTCGTGAAACCTCAAAATAATAAAACTGTGTTAATTCATAAAATAAAAAGTAACGCAAAAGTAACGTGCGTTATTTTGAACGGTAACGGTAACGTGTTATTTTTATTTTCTGAGGTAACATGGGTCGGAACGCGTTCCTTTTATTGTGCAAGTAACGAGTAACGTACTGGTTAGGAGTTTTCTTTTTAACTTATGGTCACTCATGACGAAGAGGGAGTTTATAATGTCCTGTGAATTTCTGAAGAGATGTCCGGGTCTTCTTGTCCCAGCATCACTGCATAAAACTTTTAGCCATGTTCTAACGCCAGACAAGACTGGGTCAGAAAACAAACCTTAATGTTTTTAGCTGTGAATTGTTCCCCGGCAAATCATCAAATTTCACTTTCGATTCCTCAAGCAGCGGACTACTTCAGTGACACATCGGAAGTTCCCTACAGGAGTAAAACGCACATTTTCACCTACATTCTCATTTCGCCCTTACAAGTTCACAAATAACTGCTTCGATCAAAGCACAAAGCGAAATTGCAATCTGGTTTTCCTTTTAAAGTGCGTACATTGTTTCATTCAACATTAGAATCCGGATCATGACGAGACAACACAGGCTGGAAGCTAGTCAGCCTGCGAAATTTCTTCGTAGGTTAGCACTAGCCGAAATGTGAAAACAATACGCGCGATCGAGCGGCATATATTTTTTTTAAGTTGTCGTAGTTGCTATTTATTAAAACAAAATTGAGTGGTACTTCGACGCAGCCGACGCTACAAGCTGATGGGACCAATCGGAGAGCATTAAAAGAGCACCATCATTGTGTTCATCATGTTTCTCTACGTGTTTTATCATCACTGAGTGAACAAATCATAAACAAAAACTGCCCGGTGACTTGCGCTTTTTATGCGGCTAGGTTGGTCCCATTACATCGTACCGTCGGCTGCGTCTGGGCTTAAGTTAAAACAAACTATTGTAATTACCTATCACTTCTTGCTCGCATATGCGTCGGGTATCGATATCTTTTCTTTTTTTCACTCTGCAGTTTCGCGATCACGCAAAACCTTGCATTTGTCGGGACATATATCGCCACTGAATGCTCTAAAATGGTGACATGTTTGTCAACGTTTTGAATACTAAGATGAGGTTAAATAAACAACAATATATATGTGATTAATTGTCTAAAAGTGTAGTGAGGAATGCGTGTGTGTTATTTACTAAATATTATGTCGGGTCGTGCAGGTCTGTTTTTCTTCAGTCTGACTCAGAATAATTTACGGCAGGAACATATTTGTTTCTAGGCTTTCCTGCGTAAAACGTTCTGGCAATAATTCCTATTTTCTCTCGTCTTTAGTGTTTAGTTTCTGTAGATTTTATTTTTCCGGTGGCCGCTTCGCAATGACGTCATTTTCTCCGAATAAAAACATATAAAAATCTACAATAACAAAAACGACGCGGTGCGTGCACGAACGAAGCTCACGCGAAATCGCATGTGCTAAATCAGTAGATATAGATCAAACAATTTGCACAGCACCGCTGAATGCTTGATAGAGCCAATTTATTCCCAGGTGCAGAAATACGCGTCACGACATTTTATAAAAACTTGACCGACATGCCAGGACCCCAAGGTGTCCAAAAACACAGTTTTAAAAAAGAAAAATTAAAATTGTTTTTATTGGGATTTTAATGAGATAATAATATCGCAAAATATTATACTTTCTAGGGTCTCTGCCAAAGCTCAAGGCGCAACTCGCATACAATAAAAGCACGGATTTCGTTTTCTAGTTCAGTGCATCTTATCCTAAAAACAAGGCCATATCTCGCAGAGTTTCCCTGGAATCATCCAGTACATCTACTGGTGTACACATTTTATTTATTGTAGGCCGACTAAGGTGTTTCTTGCAGGTTCCCTTCGAAGGCGCACTTCGTCATAAAGCACGCCGTTCGGTCCTTCGGAGAAACATTTAAGTCAAACATGCCGACTTCGAGGCCTTTTATCTCGGCAACGACACCCTTTCTCGCAACGTTCCCCGACAATCGTTCAGTACAGCTACTGGTGTGTACATTTCATTAATTGTAGCCCGACTAAGTTGTTTCCTGAAGGTTTCCTTCGTTGGCGCACTTCGTCAGAGCGCTGCCGTTCGGCTACTTCGGGGAGATCGGTGGCCGATAGTAGTGCAACGAACGCATTATCTTGGCGCAAGTGTGCTCTCGCGAATCATGTAGGAACGATCCTACACGTGCCTAAACAAAATTGAATAGGTCGCTCTAGGATCGTTCCTACATGATTCCCGAGAGCACACTTCGCCCAAGATAATGCGCGTTCGCTGCTTCGGCCATAAGAAACCTCTCCCCGAAGTAGCCGAACGGCAGCGCTCTCACGAAGTGCGCCAACGATGGAAACCTTCAGGGAAACAACTTAGTCGTGGCTACAATTAATTAAATGTATATACCAGTAGCTGTACTGCATGATTTTCGGGGAACTTTGCGAGATAGGGTCTCGTTGCCGAGATAAAAGGCCTCGAAGTCGGCATGTTTGACTTAAATGTTTCTCCGAAGGACCGAACGGCGCGCTTTATGACGAAGTGCGCCTTCGAAGGGAACCTGCAGGAAACACCTTAGTCTGCCTACAATTAATAAAATGTGTACACTAGTAGATGTACTGGATGATTCCAGGGGAACTCTGCGAGATATGGCCTTGTTTTAGGATAAGATGCACTGAACTAGAAAACGTAAATCCTTGCTTTTATTGTATGCGAGTTGCGCCTTGAGCTTTGGCAGAGACCCTAGAAAGTATAATATTTTGCGATATTATTTTCTCATTAAAATCCCAATAAAAACAATTTTAATTTTTGTTTTTTAAAACTGTGTTTTTGGACACCTTGGGGTCCTGGCATGTCGGTCAATTTTTATAAAATGTCGTGACGCGTATTTCTGCACCTGGGAATAAATTGGCTCTATCAAGCATTCAGCGGTGCTGTGCAAATTGTTTGATCTATATCTACTGATTTAGCACATGCGACTTCGCGTGAGCTTCGTTCGTGCACGCACCGCCTCGTTTTTGTTATTGTAGATTTTTATATGTTTTTATTCGGAGAAAATGACGTCATTACGAAGCGGCCACCGGAAAAATAAAATCTACAGAAACTAAACACTAAAGACGAGAGAAAATAGGAATTATTGCCAGAACGTTTTACGCAGGAAAGCCTAGAAACAAATATGTTCCTGCCGTAAATTATTCTGAGTCAGACTGAAGAAAGACAGACCTGCACGACCCGACATAATATTTATTAAATAACACACACGCATTCCTCACTACACTTTTAGACAATTAATCACATATATATTGTTGTTTATTTAACCTTACCTTAGTATTCAAAACGTTGACAAACATGTACCATTTTAGAGCATTCACTGGCGATATATGTCCCGACAAATGCAAGGTTTTGCGTGATCGCGAAACTGCAGAGTGAAAAAAAGAAAAGAAATCGATACCCGACGCATTTGCGAGCAAGAAGTGATAGGTAATTACAATAGTTTGTTTTAACTTAAGCCCAGACGCAGCCGACGGTACGATGTAATGGGACCAACCTAGCCGCATAAAAGCGCAAGTCACCGGGCATTTTTGTTTATGATTTGTTCACTCAGTGATGATAAAACACGTAGAGAAACATGATGAACACAATGATGGTGCTCTTTTAATGCTCTCCGATTGGTCCCATCAGCTTGTAGCGTCGGCTGCGTCGAAGTACCACTCATTTTTGTTTTATTAAATAGCAACTACGACAACTTAAAAAAAATATATGCCGCTCGATCGCGCGTATTGTTTTCACATTTCGGCTGAGTGCTAACCTACGAACAAATTTCGCAGGCTGACTAGCTTCCAGCCTGTGTTGTCTCGTCATGATCCGGATTCTTATGTTGAATGAAACAATCTACGCACTTTAAAAGGAAAACCAGATTGCAATTTCGCTTTGTGCTTTGATCGAAGTAGTTATTTGTGAACTTGTAAGGGCGAAATGAGAATGTACGTGAAAATGTGCGTTTTACTCTGTAGGGAACTTCCGATGTGTCACTGAAGTGGCCGCTGCTTGAGGAATCGAAAGTGAAATTTGATGATTTGCCGGGAACAATTCACAGCTAAAAACATTAAGGTTTGTTTTCTGACCCAGTCTTGTCTGCGTTAGAACATGGCTAAAAGTTTTATGCAGTGATGCTGTGACAAGGAAGACCCGGACATCTCTTCAGAAATTCACAGGACATTAAAACTCCCATCTTCGTATGAGTGACATAAGTTAAAGAGAGAACTGCCTAACCAGTACGTTACTCGTTACTTGCCAATAAAAGGAACGCGTTCCGACCCATGTACCTCAGAAAATAAAAATAACACGTTACCGTTACCGTTCAAAATAACGCAAGTTACTTTTGCGTTACTTTTTATTTTATGAATTAACACAGTTTTATTATTCTTGAGGTTTCACGTAAGTCATAAGCGCCATATTTAAAAACAAAACAAAAAACATTTTGTCAATCCAGAAAATCAACATACTTACATTTCTTTTTTTCTACTGCTCCAGCTAAACAGTCAGAAGAAAAGCGTAAACGAAAACGCAGAAGAAAAACGCAAAAACTAAAATATTTATATGACTTGGCGCTTAGAAACATGAAAAAAATGAAAGTATAATTGTTTTAAGTCTTGGTAAGAATATGTAACGAGAAACGTAACTACGTCACACGTCGCTCGAAATGAGTAAGGTAAGTACGTTACCAGTTACTGTTTCTAATAAGTAACGAGTACGTTACAACGTTCCCGGAAAAAGCAACGCATTACTGGTAACGCCGATACTTGTGACGCATTATCGCCAACACAGCTCCAAACTACATATGTATTCCGTTACGGCGCCGTCTAAATATATACGGGCGAAGAAAAGTTTACTTGGTGAAATATTCGGGCGCGAATACACATGAGCTTGCTGTCTTAAAAGTAACACTGCCGTTCTTTTTTTAGTTTCTTTTGTAGATATGGTAAAATTTCGCGTTAAATGGTGCCAGCTACACAATAACAGTCTACAGTAATTGGTTGTCACACGGCAGTCATTTTAGTGTTAATATTAGGTTGATAATAATGCAGTAATTGTGTTTCGCTTGTTTTCTGTGGTCTGCTATTTTTAGTATTAAATGCCTGTAAAATCACTTAAAAAATCTTTAGATCTCCTGAGAGTGTTGCTTACATAATCCGTGTAGGCAGCTCAAAATACCTAGCTGTCTTGTCGTATTTAAATCCGTATTTACTTATTTGTGTATTAAAACTAAAAGCCTTATATTCACTTTTTGCAGAAATGAGAATGCATAACGCAAACTTAAAACGTGATAAATCATGCCTACACAGTGCACGCAACAAAAACATGTACAAGTTGAAATACTGCCAGGTAAAATAATCACTGTAAAATATACGCACAGTGCTCAACAAACCTATCTTGGACACATGCTGAGCCTACTCTGGGCTTGTTTTTTTATGTGTGCGTGCATAGCTGGCGGTAGACCTAAGCTATTTCTCTTTGTGTCTCACTATGTACGTAGCATACCTTCAGTTCACATAAATATGCGCAGTTCCCGCATATTTTATCTTTCTTCTGCATTCTATATTCCACAAGTGTTCCGTATAAGTTTGAAGAGCACTGTAGATATAAAATATGACCAACGCAAATGAAATACACCTCAGAGGTGTAAATAAGATAGGAAATTTGCACTTATAGGCAACCTGCAATGCTGTTTGGTTTGGCTCTATCTGGCGACTGAAGCAAGAAACATTGGGTATGCCTAGGAGCGGCGGCTGCATTGTTCAAACGTGAGCTACTACTCCGGTGGCGCCGCTTAGCCTAGTGTTTGACGCAAGAAATACTGGGTAGACCAGGAAGCCGTGATCGCATGACATGCCAGTACGGCGGAAGCTACGGCCCTGGCGGGCCAATCGAACGTCCCTACCGTATCACCGGAGTGTGCGCTTTTACGGCGAAGAGGTATCAGGTTTTTCGCTGCGTCATGCTCCAATATGAGTTGTCGTTGCGCTCGTAAACGTAGCGGATAGTAAAGCCGTTGCCACGCAATGAGGGGCTTATCGTTCACCCCTTGCCAAGTTACAACGAGACAGGGTATAATTGTGGGCTGTCACTCCGGCAGCGCCGCCTTGGCTGGCTGTTGCCGGCTGGCTATAGAATGCAAATGTAGCTTGATATAAGCGCCAGAAGAACAAGCCTCAACGTTCACTCGAGAATCGTTCGCGATGAGCAAATGCCCTTCCCTCTTGTCTACTTTTGACGCGTGATGCAGCATTTCCTCGGAAAATGCGGCGGCGGATTCAAGCGGTGAAAGAATGGGAGGACGGAAATATACGAGAGGAGATGAGGTTAAGCCCGTTCTTTCCTATCTCGCTTTAAATGCCGACTTTAAGGTTGATAAGCTACTTGGCGTGAAAACCTGGGACTAGGCCGTCGTGCCCCGGAATGCTGGCCATGTGTTAGTTGAGGTTTTTTTTCTCATATCTTGAATTGCGATTTACTTCATCGTCCGGCATCGCCAACATTTCAAAAACCTTCCTGGTCGGACATGCTCGGAAAGTCATATGCCAAATTATCCGTACAAAAAATGGAGGATATCTGAGAATTAAATAAAGAACAAATCTTAGGACTCTGCATTTTTATTATTGCATCATATACCATGCTTCCAACCCACCCAGAGCAAAGAATCTGACCCTCTTTAAGTGTGGAATTCCATGTTTTACGTCTAGCTTCTTATTATCAAAATCAAAAACTTTCGGGGGAACACAAGTGCCCCTTGGTAAAACGACACAAATCCTCTTACACTCTTCAAATTCTCTAAAAACAAAGCGAGTATAGGAATACACTATTCACACAGGGATTTCCGATGATAGTTCGCTTCCTCACTTCAATGTTTCATTCTAATTGAGAAAACACATACACACACACAATCAGGTTTATAAAACCTGAATGGCTGATGAAACTCAATTTGCTATTCCGTTCATAGATCTGCACTCTGGATATACGTTTCTTGTCTGAAACAGAGGTGCGAGAACTGTTACAAAATGTAAAATATCGGAATAGAACACTAAATCCTGAACTTTTTTGGGGCAAAATGTGAGAGAAATTACTCACCTTACTGATTTCTCGCAGACGGGGATATGACGATGTCGCTTTGCGTACGTTCATTTATAGGTGAAGTCGCTTTAAGTCAATGATTATCATGTATCGAAAGCTGAATGTAGAATACAGGTTTCACATATTTTTCTTTTTATCGTTTTCATGACCTTGATATAGTTACGATAACCTGTTCAGAAAAAAAATGTCACAAACCACCCAGAATGCTAATTTGGTACGAGGCAGTATTCGTAGTTAAGGAGTTACTGAATTGAATCATTCTTAAGAGTAGATCCGTGTGGAGCCTTCAGGTCTATAAGAAGCCTCGACTAAATATTTATCGACAAGTGGCATTCCAACCTTCAGTTCAAATTGTAAACTTGCAAGTTAAGAGATGTCTTCGACCATTTTTGATATCGCTTCGTTCAGCTAGAAAACCTGAAAAAATATGCCCAGTAGATATACAGGTAAACAAGAGCCTATTTAGGGATATATAGGCTCTTGTTTGGTAATGACCTAACACGAGCTCATAACCAATTTTTTCGCGATTATCTTCATATTTTGAGTGGGCGCTTGCTCGGTATTTTACGGTAGATGTTTGATGTAATATTCCAAAGGCCAATCTCCCTACATATAGACGATTTCAAAGACAAGGTTTTATCAGGGGATGGCATATTTATCAATTATTTTACCACCTGGAAGAATTATTTAAACGGAGTAATTTACTTTTGTTTAAACACTCAAGCTTTATTTAGACTTGCTGAGCAGACACCTTAAATATAATTTTTTTTATTCCAAAATTATGGTGACTTCGTATTTTTTACTTGATGGTGAGCAATAACATTACGACAACATGGAAGACTTGTACAGATACATCTCGCAAATGTGTATAGATTGAAGCTTCATGTACACCATTTTTAAAACAACACGTATGCCCAGAAGCTACACGGCAAGGTATGAGATTCATTTATATGATCGTAATGCTGAAGCGTGCGATATTACGGTTTATTTTCACACGTCACCCATTGTTTTAAAATGTCTTCCATCGCTTCGGATTTTTGTTTTGCGCCTTTGTATTACTTTGCGTGTCAAATTAGACACCTTCAAGATGACTGAGAAACCCTTTTTCTTAGATCTAGACTTTTTTTATTTAAATGTCCATTTCATCTGCTCGTAAACGATGTTGAGAGATCTCTTGAGTTCACCCACTCCGAGTTATGCGACAGGGTGGAGATATTTTCGGGGATTGATCAACATTTTTTGCAGACTAAAATATTAAAGTGGCGCCTCGGATGTTTTTGTCAATCAAAGATTGGCTGTGTTGAAGTTTTGCTCCCTTTAATTTTGCAAAGAAGCGCCGTGTATTAAATGTTAACAAAATAATGTGCCCTGATCGTGAGACTTCTGTGTACTTCAGATTTTCCGTTCAAGCAGGTCTTCAACCTACTCCAAAATACCGATGCTGGCGTGCATTCACCTATAGAGGCCTACTTTAATGACTACCGTTTTACATCACGTTAACCTATAGAAATTTCCTCGCGGTGTAGGCGTTTTCGAAAAGCGTCTAAGTTTACGAAAGGCGTCTAAACTCAATTAACTAATCTATCTATTCCTTTGACCAGGAAGAATAATATATATATGCGCTAAAAGTGGTTGACGATGAAACAGAAAATCATGTGAGCCTTTTACTTTTCAACATCATTAATGCTATTTTTATATAATGCGTTATTTGATGACTCAGCACGTTTCCTGACACTCACGCACTCTCCTGGGACTGAGAACAATATTGGCCATTGAAAAGACGCACTTGTTTGCAAGGTACACAGACCATCAAAGACGATCTTTTGAGATAAACTATAGAATATCCTATCTGATAAGATTTAATTTCTGTGTGGATTGCCGTTCTCTGTAGTTTACGACTTTGAGAGCACACCCTTGCTGCGTCAAGGACAAGGGGTGATTAAAAAAACCACATTCCATCCAATTTTTGTATCTTGATGGTCCGAATAAGTTATAAAAATATCGTAAAGCACCACCTTTATCGTGGAGAAGGTTGCATCTAAAAGTTCAATTCCACTTTAAAAGAAATTCAGACAGATGTTTTGATATGGATTCACGCACTATTTGTTTCTTCTTCTTATAGTCGTAATAATAGAAATCTACCATATTGTGGGCCCTTTACATGATCCACGATGTACACAATAACAAAGCCCTCTAATGTTCAGCTTAATCACTCTTTGTTTAAAACTTCAAAAGACGGAATGTGGCCTTGTGATCCAAATTGATTTCGTACAGCCGAGGCTATCATTCAACCAATAATGTAATTTAATAAACGTTAAGAGGGCGTCGTCGAAGGTACATTGATTTCCCTATAATGCATGCATCTTCATACTCGAGATCGTACTCCCGCGATTTGCGAACGTTTAGATAATTCAGGCTGTGTTTGAAGTTCAATGTTTGGTTTCTATTGAAGTTCACGCCAGCTTCTTGGAGTAGTCTACTTTTAGCCACGCCCGCATATTTAGCAGTAATTTGGGACAACGATGAATAGTGATGTCTTCTGTAAGGTTCACTTTAAGATTGCACTTTTTATACGGATCTGATTGCATCATGCTAATGGATGAACCCGATCATAGCATGATTACAAGGAAGCTATCCCAAAGAACCTTGCTGCTGGGCCTTTTGACTTCACAATGATCTAATACGGCTGATATCCCGAAATATATATAGGACAAGCCCGATTGGTCATCGGTGGAGATTCGCGTTGCGCAAAGATATTCTTTTCATTATGTCAGTATGCATGGCACGTCTTTTGCTCGAAATCTAACGCGAAACTCGACATTATTATACAAGTCCCAACACGTCCGCAACTGACTTTTTATCTTAATATTGCATTTATTCAGACAGGCAAGTTTATGCATTGCTTCGAAAAAAGCGAGGGATGGCTGGATGCATGACCGTAAATAAACGTAAATATAAATGCAAGGAACCTCCGAGGTTTGCGTTCAAAGTACACAGAATTGCATATTTTGTGCGTTGGGTTCATTGAGTTAGAAATAATAAAATCTGCAAAGATGGGTACGAAACATATAAATAAAGATAAATGGTCCGCTGGGAATTTTGTATTTTGAATTGTAAGTTTGTTTTATACATCGTTTTTGCGTAACTTCGGTTATTATGTTTTTTCATCTTTAGTTTAGAACTTCGTTGGTTTTACTTTTATGCTTTCAGAGAGACGAGGGTAGGAGTGTTTTTTTTTCGTTACCTCAAGCAAGACATTTTATTGGCCATTTGCTGATTTTGTTATCGATCCTTTCTTTCGCTTTTAATAATTCGCACGTCGTTTTTTTTTCGTGGTGCAGGTATTGCTCAATTTTTTTATTGCCGCTTTCATTACAGAAGTTACATTTGGAAGATATTTTTTGGCGCTATTTTTTATTTAGCTATTGATACTCTTGGCCTTCTGACCGTTACCAGTGGGCCAGCAGTATAAATGGTGGTTGTTTATGGTTACTCTAAACTTGACATACTTACCTTTGCTTTTGCTGTTTCAATTTTATTTTTCGTCTGGATGCTGCTTGTGTAACGCGTGTCAACAACGTACGCTTTTTGCTTTAGGTCATGTCTGAAAAGAAGAACAAAAACACAGACACAAATACAATTAAAATAAAGGCTCCATGGTTGAAAATGATACCGCGATTTTGACGTTGCAGTGATTATAGAAAAGAGTGCTCTTTTCCATTACGAGTCCGAGAAATAAGTATGTTTCACAAAATCTGTCGAAATTCAAAAGTAAAAAAAAGGGGAGAGTTCTTAGGCTTTAAATTAGGATTGATGTTTTTCTATCTGTTGTACGTTCTCGAATATGGAGCGATGTCAGTTTCAGGGAGCGATAAGAAGCTGCGAGGGCGACGTCGCACCGGGTGCTCCGACGTTGGTCCGACGTGAAAGCCGGTACAGAAAAACAAATATTTGACAAAGAATTAAGTTAGTCCAAGTTTAAAAGCTGGCCAGACTTACGCAGTGCAGGCCGATTCGAGATGTTAGAACCTCGTCAGTGGCATGGAGGCAGGTGAAAAAATAGTGGGGAAGGCTTATCATGTGTCAGACACGCATGTCTACAATCAGAACGACGGGGTGCGCCACGCGAATGGTGGCACGGACTACGCATGTTCTCTGGGTCTGGGCGTCGATTAAAAGTTTTAGCCAGATTAGTCGGCACCCTTTAGTTGATTAATTAATTGATGAATCGGTCTCGTTTATTTTTATACATAATATTTTTTTAAAAGTCAGAATTATTATTTTTCGTGTGCCTTTGCTGAATATGTGATAAACGGTGCAATATACAGCTTGGATTATGAATCAGTCCTAATGAATAGTTATGAACAGTTCAAACACACTCACAACCATAGGTTATTACTTCAGCTGCAGGCGGCAAAAAGGTTGGTTGAAATTCTCCAGCAAGAGCATCCACCTTTGATTATTCACAATAGCCTCTGCTGCGCTAAACGGACACTTCAACGGCGTTGAGATGTAGGGTACACGTGAAACTTCCTGCACTTGTTGAGACTTACAAATCTCGCCCTAGAGTGTACTTTAAAATAAATTTTGACCTAAAGTTTGTCATTCGTACATGTTCAGTCATCCACGTGTGCGTTGTGAAAGCGTTTATTCTTCCTTTCTGTTGGTTCGTAAAAATTTTCCCGAGTAACCGATTAAAACATTTAATCGCGACAAAATAATTAGTTGATTAATCTGTAGGTGAATCGATCAATTTCTCGGCCCTAGATTGTTTTCTTTGTCATTCTTCGAGATGGTGCTATCAGGGAAGTTCTAAGCTTCGAAAGATTTGTAAAGAAACCTGCCAACCAGTTTCTTTGGCAGGTTGATAAGATTTGATTACTCTAAAAGTTTTCGAATTCTTCCCTTTTGCGTTATGGAATTCGTACCTCCAGGACGTTCACATTTCGCTCTATTTCTAACCACAGGCTCTATAAATTATATGGCTTAATAGCAATGCTGTTGTCTTAGACAGAGTTCTAAAGTATCGCTTTTTGTAATCGATAAAGATATTCGATGTTCCCATGGCCTCTTTGCGCGTGCACATATATGGTCATTGAAGCACAATAACCGTACAAAAAAACTACCTATTAAAATTAAATCTTCTCTTTAGAAGGGAATACAATTTAGTATAGTAAAGATTGAAAGTTGTCAGGAAAGGGCTCTTGATGACTGGTGCGGAACTAGTCGTTGTGAAGAATGTAGTTAACATAAGAGAAGGTGGAACAAACTGGAGGAACTATCGAGATAAAAAAAAGAACCAGGTTGCAACAAAAAGACAAGGAGAAATGTTAAAGATTCTATGACAGCCGAAAGAAAACAGACAAACAGTGAGGAAACGGTAGGTGGTGGTGAAAACGACTTTATATAAAAAGGACCGACACCTCTGGTGCTATGGTTTTCCTGTCGGGACAGGGGCGGAAAGAAGGGCAGGGTGGGAGAGAGTTTAAAGGAGCGTTTTCATGTCGGCAGACCGGCTGAAAAAAAGGGGTGAGCTGGATATAAGTCGACAAAATGAAAAGCGCAACTTGACCGGATAAAGTCAAAGAGGACAGGCGCCGGTCCTGTGAGGTTCTCTTTGCATTTGCCCCTTTAGCTTTGCACTGTTTTCATTATGCCGATCAGACTCCAATTAGGTCGGCGATTTACTACTTTATATTATATTTTATATTAGTCTTTGTATTAATGGTCACCCTGTCGGGAGGATCCACTCCCCAAATGCATTCTTAGGCTGGTGCACTTTCCATACCGCACTTTCCCCGATTCTGCTGACATGCGAGATCGCGGTGGGTCGCTCGCTGGGCCCGGGCGGTCCCAAAACAACACATTGTATTCATTTATTGATTGGGTGATTTCAAAGTACTTCAAGACAGGTTCCTGGGTCCAGCCGGGGGTTTAGGTTTTAGAAAAGCACGCTTCACAAAAAAAAAAAAAAAGTCCAAAACGCCCCCGAGGTGCAGTAACGAGCATTTGTGGGTCGCTCCAATCCGGTCGATATACCTGTCAGTGTGCGGGAGTCTCTGCCGTGCCGGTGCGTATTCTATGAAGTGCTACAGTCTCCCACCTAGTGAGGCCCCACGGAGTTGGGGGAGGGACCATTCTTTTTAGCAGTAGGCACAGAGTTGCTTGTTTACGGCCCTACTTGAGCGCAGTGCATTTTCTTCAAACGCACGGTGTCCACACAAATATTTCTATCGTCCGTGACGGCACCTAAATAAGGTCGAAATCTTTCTGGCCTCTTACTGCGCTGAAGAGCTTCCTACGTGTTTTCGCGCGGAGGGAGTTTAACGTGGTGGATGACTTTCCCAGTATACCCTGGGTTCCGTGCGATACGGAAGGCTAGCTCGTTGCCCTTCACTCCCGCGCGTCCCAGCATCCAACCGAGCGAAACTTTGATTACATGTTCGGATACGAGATGGTCCATTGATGTGCAAATGTTTTAACAACGGGTGGGGTGTGAAGGTGCATTTTTACTTGCCTGTGCGCTTACTGGCAGCCTGCGCGCATGGCTGCGGTGGCAATGCGTTAGGAGGCCGTAAGGAGGGCATGTGAATTGAATTGTACACAATTCCAAAATTGACCCTACGTAACCACAAAATACATATTGACTGTAGTGCATTATTGAACGTGCACGTATAGTTATGTTCACTTTTCCGTTGTTTTTCACAGATATTCCATGTAAGTTGAAATTGATACAACTAAATTAACATTCAGTGTATTGGCTCATATATATGCTATAGATTTTGTTTTCTGTCCGTATGACCATACATGTTTTGCCCAGAAAGTGTTCTTGTGAATGTGTGCCTTGTGAATATGTGCTCCTGTGCACTTATTTTTGAAGCCAAAACATGAAACAATAAAAACAAATATTTACAACATGAAACAAAGTCCTGTTTTGTATATGAGACACTATGTGATGGCAGCGACGAAATTGTATGTTCCTTTTTATTTATTGCACGTTTACGTAAAGGGGCTACCAGACTTCACTTCGAAGGTGACAGGCGACTGACGACGCGAATTCACTAGTTCCGTCATAGATGTAGAAAACACGTAGTAAAAAGAGCTCCTTCCCAAATCAAAACAGGTTGGATGACAAAGTGGTTTTAGCAGATTGTACATTCTTGAAAAGTTACTGCTCCTGGGAGCCGATGTACCATATGGAATAATGCAGCTTAACATCGCGCCCGGGGTGGTGTCAAGTCTTAAAGTATTTCTTTTAACTCGCTATGTTGAAAGATAAGACACCAGTAGATATTGCAAACCGTAACAAATACATTAGATAACAGGAGGAAGTGCAAGACAATATCGCCAAAACGTTCGAATCGCGTGCGTTGGGAGGCACCCAAGCACGCATTCATTTGGGCTCAAATCGAACGCAAACAAAAACGCGTTAACACATGTAATCATGGTAAACACGAGGTAAGAAAAAACCCAGCCAAACGTTGCAAACCAAGTTTTGCCACTCGAAAGGAGCAGGGACGCCATGGAGAATATTTGTTTTCTATTACGCTAAGGCGCAACGATAGGCAGTTCCACGTTCGGGTGGCGTTAGCAATTAAATCGGTCACGCCGACAGTCCACCATTCTGTTAATCAGTGGGAGGATTGCCACTTAGTGGTTGGTGCACTGGCAAAAATAAAGCAAAATAATGTATGCAGAAAACATATCTCCCGCAAATATTTCAAAGAACAAGAAATACGCATTTGACCATGGAAAAAGCAGGGCCTGCAAGCGCGTCAGCAAGTAGCGATGGATCGTAACTGCGCAGCAGATGGGGAGGTCGCTCTCTTAACAGTGAGCGGCCCTTCAGGAACCTTAGCTCTACTCCGATCGCACCTAAACTGACAGTTCAGTGGAAGCTACGTGCTCCTTGGGCCAGATGTGCATCTGCATTTTCCCACGTGATCACGCTCCCGCTCAATACCCACCCGCAGAGAACGGGGTCAGGTTGTGAGATGGACGCGGTTGATTGATCGGGCGAGCGCGTGGCTCCCACCGCTCTCAGCAGGATGAACGCGTATCGGGCGAATTTGCGCACTCACATAAAACGTACGCGCGCCGTTGCTTGTCCTTTATTGTCGCCATAAGAGACAGGCCATCAACGCGGCGGGTGCCACCGCGTGAAGCAGAGAACATTAAGCGACTCCTCCTCGAACCGCCCGAACTTTGCCGGCATCATAGGAAGCTGGAAGGACGGTATAACCTTAACGAGAAAGTTTGGAGGTAGTAAATAATAATAAATAATGCTGAAACACTTTAGAAAAATTAACGTGTACACTCTCTTCGATTTCAATGATCGTTTCGCTCGAGGACCGTCCACGACACTTGCCACATGCATCCTGAGTTGGATGAGGCACTCGTCTTTTATGCGAAGATGGGGAAACAAAAGGCAGCACTGAAGGGCCTTTCGCATCGTTTTCTAATCTTTTGAAAGTTTTGTTGTCCTTAATTGGACGCTTCGGGTCTTAGGCGAATAGAGAGTCGATCTTTTATAGTATTTATACTTTTAAAAGCCAGAGATGTAGAGCTTAGAAACAGGGCTCGATCAGTAAGGGTCTGAGGTGGTCGTTTGAGTTGCCGGGCAGGCATAGAAGGGGATAGTATCGGGAAATGCTTTGATCACGTCATTTCGGGAAAGATAGAATTATGCGCACACGTGCGCCTGGCAAAAACTGCTCTCGCGACTACACTCTCAAGAAAAAAGGGTGTAAAAGGGTGTATCGTTACACCTTTTTGTCCCATATAATACACCCCAAAACTTCAATTCGACGCACAGCGCCCTACAGTCGAACAGACGGCCTGAACTTTTACGAGGGGCTTGATAGCCGTGTGTGTTGCAACTTATTAAAATAGCTAATGTACGTTTTACTGAATAAAAAAAAATAATCGGGGTTTTCTTGGGCCTGCTGTAGAAACTGTGTTTTCTTTTATGCGGTCTTTGATACGTACTTTAGCTTTTTAAAAAGTTGTATCACACCGCTTTTAAGCCCCTCGTAAAGTTTGCGGGCCGTCTGTTTGGTTATAGGGCTCTGTACGTCAAAAATGAAGATTTTGGGGTGCATCATAGGGGACAAAAGGTACGAAAACGACAACCCTTTTACGCCCTTTTTTCTTGAGAGTGTATGGTGATACTGAGCACGCTTTCTTATAAGGTTATTAATCTATCCGTGAGAGGAAAAATTAATGTTCTGAAATTCGCTATGGACAGTTGGTAATATCCTTTGGTAACCGCAGATCCTTCTTAATTAATGCTTAGATCAAACAAACATCAAACTAGGGTGGAAACGGTGTGTGTGAAATAATGAGCGATGCTGCGGGATTCCTGATAATATAGACCTAAATTCTCACCACGTGAACTATTTTTCATCCCTCGAGCATGTTACGGTCACAGGTTGGACAGCGCAGGAAGAGGCAAAAAAGGATCCACTGCTACCCGGGTTATTGAGCTCACGAAGCGGGGATGGCCAAAGAAGGTCCACGGCCAGGACCGAATTCCCTACTTCCAAATGAGAGATGTGTTGTCTACCGATCCAGACTGCTTGATGGGAGCAGTATTGTGTTTATGTTGTCGTGGCGCGCTCGTTGACTTGCCACGTTGGTGTGCGGCTCGGCTCGCGCACGGACCCTGGGCACTGCGCCATTTGTTAAAAATACAACAGTCCCATCTCTACCTCCGACCTTGCCGGACATGTTATTCTTTCCTCGGTGTGCCCGCTTGGTCCCGGGCCACCGCCTTCTCATTGTCCCGCGCGTCACACCATGTAAGCCTTCCCAGTTATTCACACCCACTCCGAGACTCTGGCGTATTCCTTAGCTTTGCAATGTCCCTACCCATAATTTTATAGTGGTCATCCATGACCGCTACGGTACGTGGTATGACAGCAGTCATTCCAAGAGCCTTGCACGACGGGATTATCCGTATTCTGCACTGAGGGAAACCCAGGAACATCGAAAATGAAGATGCTTGCGAGGTATCATGTATGGGTGGGCGGCCTGGGGGCCGAAATAGAAAATCTGCTGCGAACGCACGACAGTCTGTCAAGCAACACAGAACAACGTCCCCCGTGCCCCTCTGCCATCTTCGCCACTGAGTACTAGGGTTATTGAACGAGTGAACCTGGACTTTGGCGCAGAAGGAAGCTACGCTTATGTATTCTACCACCACAGTCGAAACCATTGAAAAGCTGCAAGCCGTATTCTCGCAGTTTGGTGTGCCAGAAAACGTGGTCGCAGATAATGAACCACAGTTTGTATCAGAAGACTTTGGGTCCTTCATGCGAGAAAAATGAAATAACGCATACGATGAGTCCCCTGGTACCACCCGGGAATCCAACCGCTTAGCCGAACGTGCTGTTTAATATGTAAAGAAAAAAGTCCTCTACTGAAGCAGGTGCTTTCGAGGGCAACAGACGGGGCAGCAAGTGAAGCATGCAGCGAAAGCTCTCCAACTTATTATTTCAATAGCGAACTCCGCACGTGATAACGGGGAAAATCGCCCGCAGAGCTATTCCTTGGATGCTTGCCGCGCGCGCGTCTCACACCTCGTTGGTTCCCGTGCTTCCTTAATCTGCGACGAGAGCGCCACAGAAACAACCTGATGCCAAGAAGAAGGTTGATGAGGCAACGTACAAAGACACAATAATATGATGTCGGAGACAGAGTTTGGAGTGCGAAATGTAAGCGGGAAGGAGGTGGGATGGGCCAGCGGAAAGGGTACAAAGAAGAGCAGCGCTCTAACATACCTAGAGCGGATTCAATTCTTTTGCAGATTGTGTTCACCTGAGACCACAGAACTGGCGATCGCTCCAATTCAAAAATGAGCACGCCGATGAACCATGGTGAACCTGAAGTGTCTTCATCTTCGGATAGCTCGATGCTGGAGTCCGAGCACCACGTTGATGGTTCTGAAGATGACGAGCCTTCTTTTGCCATGTCCCTCTCGCGACGCCGGGACTGAGTGACACTAATGCAGGCTTGAGACGGATCTAGCAGAAGCAACTAAGCAACCCCGACAGGCTTGGCTTACTTACCACCGGCCGGGCCGGCCACTTGCAATGCCAAATTGTTGTGTTTTGCATATGTATAAAAGTGCTTCGATTTAATGAACCTACTTTAATATATATATACACACGGCAGAAAAACGCACTTGAGACGGTTGTTTGGAGTTTTTGAAACATATTATTCGTAAGGTCTGTCTCAGGCCAAAACGTCGACGAACTTTACGAATAATATGTTTATAAAAACTCCAACAACCGTCCCGTGCGTTTTTCTGCCATATATACTTTTCGGCATCCTGCGCTACGTTTTTCTCTCTCCCTCTCTCTCTCTTTCTATATATATATATATATATATATAGTTTTCATTTATTTTTAATCTTTACATATTTGTTTAAAAAAAAGCCGTGAAAGTTACACTTATGCCGCTTGTGGAGGTGAGTTATACCACCAGGGGACATTATTTGTGTGCCTCATCTTTGCAATAAGTCGGATAATTAATTAAATTTCGTAACATTAATTTTTTAATTAGTAAAAAAGAGACACATGGTTCCAGTTAAGAAGCTTGCTCAGCATCATCGAAAACCAATAAAATCAGTAATTTTCACTAAAGACTTTCACCGTAGTGAGAGCCCTAAATTTACCATTCGTGGAGCATCTACACAAGGCTAGCGGTTGCGGAACGCGGATGATTAGATTATCATCGCGTTCCGCAACCATGCTAGCATTACACCTGCTCCACGAGTGGTAGCTTTGGTCGCACTACTACGCTTCTCCCGCAGCTCAAAGTCTTGCTGAAAATTTCACGGATTATTGACTTTTCGATGACGCTCAGCAGTTTCTGATTGAGCCATATATATATTCATTGTTTAAAAAGTTATTAACGAATTCTAGTTCATTAGCCGACTGATTGTTAAAAATTAGCCCCCTATACCATGTCTCCCTGCTCCTATATAACTCACCTGCACAAAAAGCATAAGTGTAACGCTTGCACGGCTGTTTTAAACAAGTCTGTTCAGCTTAAAAAAGAAGGCCGCATCTCCACGTGGTGAATGATGTTGATTGGGGCGAAGCTCTGGTGGTGCTGATGATACTGATTTTATTGTTCATAGGTAGTGCTGATGGTGCTGATTTTTTTATTGCTCATAGGTAGTGCTGAGTTCCGGGTTGCGTTTCGACTTCATTATTACTGCTTTATGGTCGGTGAAATGCAGAGCCAGTGGCTCTTCTAGCGGATCAGCTTGGATCCGCTAGAAGCCGTGGGAACGCATCTCCACCGCTTAAGTCAACGGTCAATGTCAGAAAGAGAATGTGTGGTATGGATCGTGGTTATATAAGCAGTTGAGCATTTGACCGCAGCGCCCTCTCGTCTATAAACGTTGAGCCAATGCATGCAGAGTTTAACGCGATTATATACGCATTTGACCGCAGCGCCCTCTCCTGTATCGACGTCGGAGCGGA
>JAZHYW010038638.1:0-20737 GCA_037355805.1 Ixodes ricinus | reverse complement strand
CAACGGCTGCGGCCTGCCAAACGGAAGCTGATTGCGATAGCGATGGTCTTCCGCAATCTTCAAAAGATTCTTTTTTTTTGAACGAAACCAAGCAAAATTATATTATATTACTAATAATAATGTCACTATAATAATGTTGTAAAATATTAACAAAGATATAGTCTATCTTATGTTGTATCTAAACTTTAGGTTTTCTTTTGAAGTGTAGAAACCGAAACCGAAATTATCTCAACCAACGTTTCGTTCGTCGTATTCGTTTCTGTGCGTGTGTGTGCGTGCATGCGCCCGCGTTCGTGTGCGCGTGTGAATGCGTCCGCGTGCTTCTATGTGCGTGCGTCTGTGTTGTGCGTGCATACGTGTGTTTGCGCGTGTGCATGCGTGCGTGCGCTCGTGTATGTGTGTCTGCGCGCGCGCAAGCATCTGTGTTTGTGCGTTCTATTGAACTACGCCAGCAAGAAGATTTATTATTATTATTATTATTATTGAAATATGCCAGCGCGAAGTCCAGTGGTCCTTCCTTAACTCTGCAGTAAACACTAGTTTATTGATTGATTGAGCTCTATTTTTGCCGGTTGAGATTTGAGACAGATGTCAATCGGCCACTTCCGCAAATAGGGCGAACATCTGTTGCTCTTCTAAATATCGCGCTTCGAACGTACCTCAAGAAGTCCGACGCCTTTATTGTTTCCATTTCAGCAGTTTGATTACCAATATGATCCGTTCAATTACAGTACGTGTAGTTCAAATTCTGCTACAACAAAATAAAATAATATATATTTTTTTCTTTTTAAATATCGTATGGCGACGATTTGCGCCCGTATAGCCGGCGACATAAAACTTACGCAATTTTCAATAGAAAACTTTTGCACTTAAAGTGGAAAGCTCAAGATTACTGTTTTAGACAGAGGAGGGACTCGTACATGAGTCCAAGTCTTTAACAAAGTATTAAATTTTGAAAAACGAATGGTCTCTTCCTTTCTGGTGTGTTTCTCCGCAACTCACCACATAAGTGAAACAAAGTCGCATATTAATTAAAAAAAAAAAGACTGCGAAGAGTTTTAGTGGAACAAGTCTTTAGCAACTGGAACAAATTTAGGCGGTACAGCTGATCAGCCTGCTCTAAATGCACGTGTTCCATCTAAAACGAAATCAATTATAGAAAGAAAAAAACAAGCGTTCCACTTAAAACCGTTTGATCCGCTAACAATTTGCCAGGACTTACTCAAAATTAGTGGAACGCCAGCCTTATGCGGAACTTAACTGGAACCTTAGTGGAACCAGATTAAGAGCGTATAGATGCTGCACGCTTTGAAGGTGCGTTGAAGACGCTTCCGTGTTTACCGGGAGTGCGCTACTTCTCTAATCCTAAATAATACTAATGGCGCGCCTAAGTTATACTTAAAGTGTCTACGGTTGCTTAGAGCGTACTTGGAGTAGGCCAGTAGTTATATGATCTAAACATACTTGGCAAGTATACTTGGATCATGGAACGGCTCCCACGTGCCATATACTACTAGCGTATTTATTCGAATATAAGTCGACCTATTTTTCGGAAATCTTGTCAAAAATTAAGGGTCGACCTATAATCGTGACCAAAGAATTTCGACCTAGATTCGCGACCAAATTTTGCGACCCTACCGAGGGCATGGAGCTATCGAATCACCGAGCCGGTGTTGCCGTAGAGCCGCGCCGCATGTTATTTCAAAAAACGTTTGGTGCACGAAAACAACCGAAACAGCAGCAGCCGACGGCGGGTGGCCTCCGCTCTTGCGCACATCCCTCGGGCGTCAGGTTTCGCAATCGCGCCTGTAGCGTTCCCCTCGCTGGGAATGAGGGGAGGGGAGGGAGAGGAACGCGATGCGCCATGAACCTTGCCCTCCATCCCTCTCCCTCGCAAACCTAACAAAAAAATAAAGAAAATACGGAGGTTATTTTTGTTTGTTGTTTGCGCCGGCTCCCGTGTCGCTCACGGCGACTCGTGGCGTTGCTCGCGTCTTTATATTTGATCTTTCGTCGCTTCGCCCGTCTCCACCTTCTTTGGTTTCTTCTTGTGGTCATTTCACAACGGTTTCAGTGAGGTATTGTTGCGAATTTGCGAGGATGTCTACCAAGCTGACGAAGCTTCGGACGACGATGACATGTCCGGAAGTTCTGACGATGATTGAGTTTTTGGCATCGCTTCGCGTTTTAGCCGAGAGTGATGTAAATAAAGGTTTCTTTCTTTCTTTTGCCCATTTCCCCTGTTCCTAAAAAAAAAAAAAAAGATCGACCTATATTTGATTTTTGTTTTAAATTCTCGGTGGGTTCAATAAATAGGGGTCGACTTATTTTCGTGGTCGACCTATTTTTTTGTAATATTCTATTACACTCCCTGCCTTATAGTATACCAGAAGTATGTCGAGTATAATTTTATTATGCTCTTTTTCGCTAAGTGGTAGCTTGCGCCACCTAACCTTAAAAAATTATCTAAATTTTTTTTCGTTTTGTTTTTCTTTTTTTTCCATACTTAGAATTCTTCACCCCTTATCCCCCTTCAACTATCACCGGGCAGGTAGAGTACTTTCCAAGAAGACCTTTGGGGGATCGGGCAAAAGAAGAAAAAGATAAACACCGCGCCCGCCTCCTCTCCCGGGCGAGGGAGTCGCCAATTTTCCTATGGTGAACCTCGTCGGTGTTCCTCCTTGAACCACACCCACTGGGGGACAGGTTGAGACTTTGATAGAGTTGGATATCTATCATACTGACACAGGACGCTGTTAAAAAATAAAATTTTAGGTCAAATTAAAGCTCAGATTATATTTTCGTTTTTAAATAACATGTAACTGTTTATACACAATATAATCAGCTCTTCGCGAGCTTGTCATATTAAATCAACGAAAGTTTAGATGAAACCCAAAGATAAAAACTGTCGTATATACGTAGTCGATCCAAGTCTCATTGACGATGGTTTCGATTATCGTTTCGACGGGTGGCGCCAAGTTCTTTGTCTGTTACTAACGTTTCAGCTGCAGTGGAGAGCTCCCTGGTTGTCAAGCGTCTAGCATGCTGCATGAGTAGTTGCAACATATGGAATTACAGTTAGAAATACTTTATGATTTCGTCATGCTGCCGCTCAACTCTGTAGAGTTACTGGCAGGACAAAAAGTGCAGGTCATTTGCCTGATGGCTCTTGCCACCTTGTGGGTCTTTAAAAGTGCCAAGGCTCCATGTGAGTCGACTATGGGGAGGGGGCGAGCCGACTGCGTCGCCCCCGTCGCCTATCGTAGAGAGTACTCGTAAGTTCAGGCAATATTCTTTTCATGCATTCAGTCATCCATCCATTTATTTAAAAAAATATATAACTCATACCGGTTTTTTTTTTGTATTTAACAGGGTAGGTAAAATTGTTCGCTGCTACCTGGCGGCAATCGGCGCGGAATCGTCGGGTAGCAATGCCGGCGAGCTGCACTGCGGCCAATGCGCCTTTGTCGTTATCGCGCAACCTAATACGGTTAAAAAAGCTTTTAGCCTTCTTTAAGGTCGCACAGTTGTCGAAAGACAAGCTCCATGCCCTACGATTATGGTGCAAAGCGGTTTTATTTCGATGAGCGGGCGTAGATAACTATGCGGCCTGCTCCGCAGCGCCCACGCGCGAGGTGCCGCGAGCGGGATTTCAGGCGCGGTTAATCCGACCGAATTACGCGAACGTGTATAACGGATCTCAGTTTTGTTCGCAGCATTTGAATAACCAGTGATACAGTGAGGGTTGTTCTTGAGCACTAAGTCACTTGGACAGCGCAATACGATTGTTTCCGCCAAATCTGTAGCTAAATCAAAGTGCGTGTGACATCCGCGTCTTCGTACGGTGCAACTGCATAAAGTGCTAATCGCTGCGAACTTAACGTATACGGATAAATCGCTCAGTTAAGGTTTAAAAAAAAGCAATGACGTATTATTGTATGAAGTTGCTTCGATCGTACACGTACACTGCTCGACGGTCGGCGTGTATATAGTAATTTTGCATTGACTGGGCGTGCATTATTGAGACTTAAGATATACTTATTGTTAGTGATACAAACACTAACAATCCTAAACAGTGTCGTTCCAAAATCAATTAACTGTGTTCTACTTGCAATTTAGCATTCTATCATATGAATTAAAACCAGCAAAACAAATGCCAAAAGAAAACACTCGACAATTGCATTTCAGAGCAAACAAAATGCTGTTATATAAAAGTCATTGATGTCGGGTAGCTCAAAGGAAAGTAATTGTGAAATGGCATTACTTTATAAAAGTAATCTAAATTGCAATGAATCACTTTTTGTCCAGTAGTTGTTCTAATTGTAATTACCTTGTTTCGGACAAATTTATAGTTTGTTTGTTTGTTTAGACCACAGGTCTGGGAAGCTGGAGCAAAATGCGGCGAACGTTGTAACTATAATGAAATTATATTTACGAAGTAATTGACCGAAGTGTGCTGCTAAGCAGATTATACAACAACCTTTCTTCGGTATATATACACGATTTTGAACAGTTCAACTGCCTGTTAAAGGAGCTCAATTACCAATTTGAACAGTTCGACCACCAGTTTGAGCAGTTAGCTACCAGTTTGAACAGTTCCACCACAATTCGAAGCTCCGCTACAAGTTTGAAGAACAGTTTGTTTATTAGTGTAACCAGTTCAGTCCCCATTTTTAACAGTTCAAATACCAGTAGGACCAGTTCTGCTACCACTTTTAGCCTGTCCAGTCACTCAGTTTAGCCTGTTTCGCAAGTTCAGCTGTCGGTTTCCGAAGTTCAGCTGCCTGTTTGGCCAGTTTTCTTCCTATTTGGAAAGGTCGAGCTTCCTGTTTTGCAAGTATTGCTTCCTGTTTGGCAAGTTCTGCTTCCTGTTTGGCAGGTTAATGTTCCGATTTGGCCAGTTTGTTTTCCTATATCGCCAGTTTAATCAGTTTCGATTTCCATTTTGCCCAGTTCAAATTCGGGTATGCCGGGTTCAGAATCATACTGTTTTTTTTCAATAGGGAAATATTTGAGTTTGGTTATATTGTGCACATTTGAATTTAGTAACCTACCAACTATTAAAATACCCTCTTAATTATAATCTTTAAATTTTCTTACTTCTAAGTACCTTTCAAATTAAACTTAAACGAATGACGTTATTTAAGGCTTTAAATACTTACAGATGTCACAATTTTTATGAAGCCGTCTCCGCGGAGGATACCGCAAATGACTTTCAGGAAACACAGCAAAGACCACCGCGACGCAAAAAAATATTGCCAATGTTGAGGCCATGGTTGTATCTTTCACTCGAAGTGGAGTGAAGAAGAGCGATGTAATTGGAACGTAATATCCTTCCTTTTAAGACTTTTTTTTTAGCAGAATTAATCCCAGCTGTTTAGCTGGAAGTTTTAACGCACTTCCATTAAACTGCGGGCCTCGGTAGCTTCAAATTAACACACATCATATAAAATTGCGTGAATCACATATCTAGAACAACGGAAAATTTGAATCACGCCCAGATGCCCTTTTAAAGTTGCACATTTCATTCTAACATGTTTCGCGAACTTAGTTTTTGGTGTCACTACACTAACATTTCTTGTGTGGTTACAAGCTACGCACTTATGTGTTAATATTTTTTCGATACTATCGTAGAAACAAATTTAACAGGCACATTTTGCACCTTAGATGAGGCGCATATCATAGTTTTAGTTTTGGCTTTGGAATTCTTACACCCTTCTTATATATTTGAAATATTAATGAATATTTTGTCTAACTCCGGGTAGACTACTTCAAAATTTATATAAACATAAAAACTCAAAGGAAGTTTAATGCTCTTCTGGCCGCCAGAAAGTTAATGGCGGTAGCTATGTTCCAATATTATTTAGAACGTATGACGACTACTGACATATATAATTCCTTAATGCTGTTAGTTGATGCAGGCAAAATATCAGATGAAAGAAAATTATTTTTAGTGATGGTATACTTATTTTATTTTATGTTTATCAGATATATTTTTGTTTATCTTTGCTGTAATACACTCCTATATATGTTAGCATAATTGTACTTTTATCTGTTATATATTGTTCATGTTAGTTGCTATAAATAACGCGTGCAATTGTGTACTTTTCTATCATGTCTCTCGAGAGAGCGTCAGGGCAGTAGATGAACTTTCCTGCCATAGATGTCGTAAAATAAAGAAGAGTAAAATAACTGTTAACTTCAAAGAGGTCATAATGGATAGATTGAAGAAGTCAAATAAAGCGTTCAGAGCTTTCATACTGTACTGAACTCGCTGCAGCTTGTTCCCCAACCACGCATAGAGATCGGCGATGAATTCTGGGCGTTTTGAACCTTCGTCCACCTTTTTTTATGACCCATTGCTGTTCCTTACCTCGAGTCTAGGAGTTCGACGCCATTTTTTACAATACAAAGCCGAAAATAGTTCATACATGAAAAGTTCCCCCATCATATGTGAGATACATACAGGCCACATAAGAATACTTAATAAATTTCACTAATTATCAAGTTGGGGTTTTCGGGATGACTGCCGGTTATTTACTGGACGCCTCTCCGCCATTCTAAACAGCGGCCCATATACTAACTTGAAGTTTATATACGTGATTTCCACTAAGGAAATCTGCAGGACTAGAACGGCAAGGCGTCCCTTGGATTTTTCCCTCCAGCATGCGCTCGTTGGCTTCCGCCATGCTTTGGCAGAATGTTCACACTTGAGGCTCACAAAAGGCATGCGGTGATAGTCATATGCCCGGAAGAGAAGCGGGTGAGATGGAAAATATAATTCAAGTTCGCTCCCAACTCAAGGCTGGTCGTTTCTTCTCGTGAAACCGATATCAATATTTTTCGCATGACTTTATACCCGAGCGCCGCTTACGCACCCTCGACATGGTGCATTGTTTTATTTGCTCGCATACACAAGCAGTGCGCCGGCTTAAAATGTCAGTGACAAGGGCAGTAAACGGAACTAGAGTGTGAGTTAGCTCCGAGTGCTTTTTAAGCAGGGTTACAATATTATATCTTTATACGGTTACCTCGCTATCACTGCATCGTCTCCGGGTGCAAAGTAACTTTAATACGAATAAGAATATTTGTGCAGACTATGCAATGAGCCCAAGAACTTCGCATTTTCCCAAGAACCCTTATTCACAAAGTAAATTGCGAGTATGAATCACGGAGGCTTTGTATCAGACTGATGGTCACGTTTATGCGTATGACCACTTCGTCTATGGCATGAAGACTGATTTTAACTCGGTGCATATGCTCGGATTAGGTTATCACTGCAAGGTATGCTATTGCTCCATGTCATGTGATGGGTAAAAAAATGTCCACGTGCCACCATTCAAGAAGTAGCAATCGAATGCCGAGAGCTCACCTACACAGACTACATTAAACTGCTGATGTATGCATTCGTTGTGAAGATTCAATCAAAACATCAAAACACCCCACCCGCTTCGTACTCGTTTCTTCGAGGAGGCAAACTGATGATCTGTCTTTAGTCAGTTGAATTCGACTGGACAAGTTCCAGCTATGTTATTGTGGCCCGCCATAGCCAAGTCTAGTCAAATTCCCCCTTACCTATGATTTTGCCAACCCAGATATCTGTGCTGCCATAACCAGCCTGTTTTTCTTAAGTTTTAAGCTGCTAGGTAGCGCCTTTTGCTTCGCGATTTCCAAGACGGTGGCGCTCTTAAAGGGACTCTGAGGAGTGTTTTGAAATCGCCTAATTATGATGAAAACTCACTCTGCGGAATATACGCATCATAGAAATCTTTAAATCACGAAGATGCAACGCCGATTTCTCTATTACAAAAGCAATCAAAGATCAAATACACCGAGGTCATGTGACCAATGAAAACGCTACATTTAGTGGCGATTGCCAAACGCTGTTCTTATAAAATGTGTATGCTTTTGTAGATGATGACAGCAAACGAGAGTTTGAGAAAAATGTTAATTTTTCGCGGAGACGGAACGTAATATTGCCACGCGCGTCGGCGAGCAAGCGCGTGCGTGGCCCAGTGGTTACCGCGCTTGACTGTCGCGCGGAAGGTGTAGGCTTATTCCAGTAAGGGGACTGTTCTTTTACTTATTCTTGCCATTTTCGTAAGTTTGAGGACATTGTCACCTGATCGAGTTCCGAATGTTCTACGCACCAAAACTTCTAAGCCGAATGATCCAGAAATCCACAAGGGTACATAATAGACTCCGCATGGCGAGCGCAGTCAGTCTCGCCCCAGCGTACGATCCTGCTGTTACGCCATCATCGACGTCAGCGGCGTCGATGATGGCGTCGAAAGAACGGTCAGGCACTGGTTCGAGAATGGCAAGACTTCGTTGATCCCGTGGACCGCCGGCAAGGATGAGCTGAGACGGACTTTCACCAAACAGTATCAACGGGAGAGGGCTGATACCTTCTTCGAATGAGGACCCAGGGCGCAAACGAGACCATTACCAGTTGCGTCGATGATGTCCTGCTCCTGGTCACTCGCGCCGACCCTCAAGCCATTTACAAAAATAAGTTCCGGATGCTGATGCGAGGTGTAAGAGATGCCATCTTTGGAGGCCTCGTCCGCAACCCACCGACCACCGTCGAAGCCTTCGTCACGGAGGCGAGCAGTATCGAGCCCACCCTCCTAGCACGCGCTTCCGACTACCAACGCCATCAAGGCGTCGCTGCATCCACCCTGTTTAGCGGCGAAACTTCCCCTGGAACCCCGGACATCCACGAAATTATCCGGGACGTTGTCCTGGAGAAACTCAACAGGTTACTGCGAGCCTCAAGTCGTCCAGCGAAACTCTCCATTGCTGAGGTTGTGCGCGAGGAAGTCTAACGGGCGGTCCAACCTGAAATTCCCATCAACATGACGATGCCAGAAGAACCGACGTTGAGCAACGTCGCGATGACCCGACAACCACCGCAAGCTCCGCGCCAGGCTCCCGAGCCACCCGCCAGAGACGCCCAAACGTCGCGGTATATTCAGCATCAGGAGAAACGAGCCCAGTACCTCCGCCCGGAGCGACCATCGACGAGGAAGACCGACGTGTGGCAAACGGCCGACCGACGCCCGCTCTGCTACCACTGCGGGAAGCCGACCACATCTAGCGCGGCTGCCCCTACCATCGACTTGGGCTGCGTGGTTTCCACCCGAACGACCCACGCCCGAGGTACGGCGAAGGCCCTCGCAACATCAAGGAGTACCTCCGAGGCTCGCCCTCCTCAGTGCCGTCTTTCCGCTGTGATTCTCGCTCACAGTCGCCACGACGTTCAGCGCCTCCAGTGCCAAGACCCCACCAAGAGAGCCTATCTCCCCTGCGTCGCCGGGAAAACTAAGTGCGCCAACGCATGGACCCGGCGTTGCCGAACACAACCGAAGCAAAGAACCTCCGAGAACAACATAGCGCTCCTACTCTCCTGACGCTACGCATCACAACGACACTCCTGCATCAGTGTCCAGCAACCTAAACGGTATTATCGATTGCCACGACGCATCGGCATTCGTAAACACCTGAGCAGACTACCTAGTCTTGAGTGGGAGGCTCTCTCGTTGCCTTCGAAAAGTAACGACGCCGTGGGATGGGCCGCAGATACGAACTGCTGGAGGACACCTCATTACGCCTGTCGGGAGATACACTGCTCGCGTCGAGATCCACGGTGAGACGTGCGCTGTGAAGTTCGCCGTTCTGCAAGACTGTTCGAGGTATGTTATCCGCGGAATGGAATTTCTCTGCGAGTATGTTGCCGTCATCGCCCTCGGGACATACCAGTTGACGCTGCGAAAACCTGTTCTGTAGCTGGTCGAGACCAACACGATGTCAACCGCGATCCGAGTGTTTGCCAACCATGTCAACCTGCCGCCGCCGTCGAGTGTTTTCGTAACCGTCGCAACCGATGCAGCCATGCACGTTTAAGTTCTTCTAGAAGGCAGCGTCCAGCTGCTCCTTGAAAAAGGAATTCACTTCGCATGAGGCATAACGGATCTCCAAGAAGAACGTACCACTGTTCTCGTGTCAAACTTTCGAGAGGAGCCGCAGCACCTAACGAAGGGTACCATCATGGGCCACGTCAAAAAGCATCAGGCGCCAGCCGTGGTCACCGCAATCGCTGAGGAAACCTCGTCGTCCCAGCAAAATAGCACGTCGCCGACGCAGCTCGACATCGACCCCGAGCTCCCGGCTCCTAAGCGCTGGCAACTGGTTGATCTCCTCGCCGAATACAGTGACTGTTTTGCTACGTCGTCGGATGTTCGCAACACCAATGGCGAAACATCGCATTGTTACCGATTACGACGCGCTCCCTGTCCACCAGTCGCCGTACGGAGTCTCCTCAAAGGAAAGGAAGGAAATTCAAGATCAAGTCTAGGAAATGCTCGAGGACGACATCATTCAACCCTCAAGAAGTTCGCGGGCGTCCCCAGTCGTCTATGTAAAGAAGTAGGATGTAACTCCAAGGTTCTGCGTAGATTATCATGGACTGAATGCTGTGACTAAGAAGGACGTCTATCCCCTCCCCGCATCGATGACACGTTGGACCGACTGCGCCACTCTCGATGTTTTTCGTCGATGGACCTGACGAGTGGTTACTGGCAGACTGAAGTCGACGAACCCGACCGAAAGAAAACTGCCTTCGTAACTCCTGATAGACTCTACGAATTCAAAGTGATGCCGTTCGGACTTTGTACAGCACCAGCCACCTTCCAGCGTGTCATGAACACCGTGCTGGCAGGTCTGAAATGGCAGAGCTGCCTCGTCTACCTGGACGATGTCGTTGTATTTGCACGGGATATTGGCGAACACCTGAAACGACTTCGAGCCGTCCTTCAAGCCACCAAGACCGCCGGCCTGTCACTCAAGCCAACAAAGTGTCGGTTTACCAGTGAGGAACTAAAATTCCTTGGCCACGTCTTGAACAACAAAGGAGTTCTCCCTGACCCCGAGAAGACCCGCGCCGTACCTGCATTTATACCGCCGTCTGACAAGACTTTTTGAGCGCAGCTCTTAGGCGCCCGTTTCCGGCTTGAGCGCCGTCGGCGTAACCGTAAGGTCACGTGACCCCCCAGGTCACGTGACCCCCCATGTCACGTGACCCCCCAGGGTACTGAAGGGAGGATATACCCTTCCTCCTCCCTCATGATCCTGCCTGCTTCTCCTCCTCCTCTCCTCCCTCATCCTCCTCCTCCACCCCTCCTTCTCCTTCACCTCCTCCTCATCCTTCAACCTCCTCCCCTTGCCTCCTTCTCCTCCTTTCCCCTCCCCTCCTTCTTCTCAAGAGCTGCGCTCCAATTCGGCGTTACAGGGAGTTGGAAACGGCTTTCATTTTCTTATATCTGTGTTACTTGGTCGTAGGTCTATTTAAGGGCGTGACGGGGAAATCAAATTTTATCTGTTTGGAGTTTTGTGTCTGTCCTACGTCCCTTCTTTTCCCCGGCTCCAGTTTTAACATGTCACTACACGTCCCCGACCGCGCAAAATAACAAACCTGTTCAAGCAGCTGATTACCTCTTGATGCAGCTGTTGTTTGTGCGTTCGCGGGGTCACGACTCAGAATGTGTCACCCGCGTAGTCATCACCACACAACGTTACCCCGGGGACCCAAACTTGCCGCAACGTAGTATTTATCCTTCGTCCAAACACGTCGAGACCGTGAGCAAGAAGCGCAGCCAACGTCGCCATCGAGGGTACTGTTGAGTCATGAACTGTTAAGAAGAGGAAGGGCTTCTCCCGGAGTAAACTTCTAAAGATTACCGTTGAAACCGCAGCTCACTGAGGAAACTAGCCCTCCAGGTTGTTCCGCTGAGCACGGCCACTCGATCAAGCTGCCGTTGCATGCATCGAAACATGTGTTTTGAGAATTGTATGAGAAGGAACACGCTATACTCTCCGGCAAGTGGAGCGATGCGATTAAGCTACATTTTGCAACATCAGATCAGTAGTAAAGGCGCCTCTCCAGCGAGAGCTTTCCTTAAAAAGACGAGTCTATGCGCGCACCAACCACCACAGAGGGCAAGAAGCATGTGCTGCGGGCGGAGCTCCTGCTGCTGAAATTATGTTTTGTCAAGCTTACAGCGCAAGTGCTCGAGAAGCAGAGTACGGTGGAAACGATCTGCTCGCCCGACAGACGGCCAATCGCCGCTCGATCACTTGGGCCTGCATTCGCGCATTTTTTAGGTTGGTCATCAGCTGATCGCGTTGGTTTTGCGGAGTGACTGCAGTTTGGGAGTGTTTGCTGACAAGGCGCTTTAACGTATCTTGTAATGCTCGCATCAAGCTCGACATTATAAGAAGCTCGCTGTTTTTGCAAGTGAAAGCACGCCAAAACCAAAATAGCGGCTTCTTGTACTGTGTAGTCGCAACTTGCAGCAGCAAGCATCGTTGAGTTTCTTCTCTTCGAGAATTGCTGAGGGACGCAAATCACTCTAAAAAGGGGTGTAGACGTTACACCCCTTGTCACATATACGACACCCCAAAATCTTCAGTTCGACGTACAGCGCGCTGACGTTGAGCTGACTGCCCCAACTTTTGCGAGTGGGTCGATGACGGTGCGATATAACATATTAAACAACTAAAGTACGTACCAAAGTCTACAGGAAAAAAACACACAAGTTTTGGAGTTGAGCCTAGAAAACCCAGATAACTTTTTTTGCAGTCAGTCACACTTACGTTCACTATTTTGATAAGTTGTACAACTCGGCTATCAAGCCGCTCGTGAAATTTGGTAGCATCGGTACAACGTCAGTGCGTTGTACATCCAACTGGAGTTTTGGGCTGTCGTATATGTGACAAGGGGTGTAAGGTCTACACCCCTTTTTTAGAGTGAAGAATCTTTCCACGTTAGGAATCGACTCGATTTCGTGCCGTAAAACAATTGCAAGCAGGGAATTCATACCGCCGGCTAACATTTTCACGCGGGACAGGTTTAAATGCATAAGTATGTACTACCCAATACCGATAAACAAATCGTAGGGGCGCTAGAATCCGGTTTTTGCAGCGCCTCCTGGGCAAAACTGGAACCCTATTATCTGTGTTTTCAGCGAGACGCCGTGCTATTCTGTGGCAGAGGGCTTAGCCATTCAGAACACTATGCACACAAATGTGCACATCTAAACCGCCACCTTTTTTTGGGAATATTATAATATATATTGAGTGCCTTTAACAATTATTGCAGCATGTGCAAATTGTTTTTGCAATGTCTGTGAAGCAAACGTCTTCCACGATAAATTATGGGCGACGTTTGAAAGGGTTAGGAATCGGCGTGGCCTATCGGCTATTGTGAGACGCTGTTCGGCTGGTCCACCGGTTCGCTAAGGAGGATTAACTAGCATAGCTCTTTTTGTCACTCAATCTGCTTTTTTGCTTGTCCGTCGTATCCCACGCCAGTGCGACAGTCATTTTTCAGTAAGGACTTTACTACGAAAGAAGGGCAAAGGTGCCAGAATAGTGAGTGCACCAAACAAGAGCATGGTTCCACCTAAAAAGAGCAGCGCTTGGCTGCGACCTCACTGCAAGCAAGCAGGCGCTGGTCTAGTTGAATGATGCTGTCACAGAAATAATATATTTCTGCATACACAACCACAGGTAGCCTGCAGTGCAAGCACTTCGCGAAAGCGATGGTCGTGGCGGTGTAGGTGGAGATGGTGAGATCGTCCAGCCCTCGGATACCTTGACAAAGCGAGGTTGTAACGTGATGACGCCACCAAGTGACACCGATTATAACAACAGTATGCTTGGCTCCGAAAGAACCGCTCATGTCGCGGGCACAACCTAGAGCGACAGACATGCCGAGAGGCATAGCCCTCTCCGACAGCTGATCTTGAAGCGCTAACCAAAATCTCTATTTTGGAAAACAAAATGCAGCCATCCACTCAAAAATACACGCATATGATTATCATTCACAAGTATTATTTATTTTATTTGACATATTCATTGAAGTTTTGCATATATTTCAAGCTCCGATCTAGTATTCCTTTAAAATAAAATTTCCTCTGGAGAGTGTAGATTAATATAACCAATATGCCAAGTTCAGAGTTGGTGTTTAAAGACACGCTGTTTAATATAATAATTAGTGAAAATATTACATACTAGTAGTGCTGCTTGGTCAGAGGTCCAAGGGTTCCTAAAAACAGTTGATGTCTTCTACAACAAAATTTTAAATATAGCTTCATTAACTGAATCACTGGTGCGGTCAATCCTAGTCGAGATTTTCTTAATTATATTCGCACGTGAGCCTTTGTGCGTCTCGAATAACAGACCTTTTTTGTGGGCATTCCTGCAACCATCGACTACACCGCTACGCACAAATCACTCTTAGGTGAAGACAAATGATCTTAATTTGCTGCAGCATGACAACATAGGCTTCGGGTAAACGTGAATAAGGCGGCTATTTTTACAAAACACGATCCACTGAAACTTTTTTTAATATCTTCCACCCAAAAGAGGCGTATACGAAAAATCTAAGTCGGATGTTCATCCGCTCTGCGTGCGCATCCACGAAGTGTGAGAACTTTCCCGACAAGATTGGTGCTCAGTGAGCACGCACGTCAGGAATATGTCTGAGCAAAACATACCTTGAAAGGATAACAAAATATTACAGTCAAAAATATTCAACCTTCAAGATCAAGCGAACGACTTCTGACTTATGATTCGAAGGTTTAATCCGCAGTCCCCTTGTTTTTCTTCGCTTGTTTCCGCCCGCGAGCTGCTTTTGGGAGCACGAGTGCATTCTTGGGCTCCAAGTGTTGCTTCCGCTCAGCACCCGACTGACCAGATCGAAACAGGGACACACAAAGCAGACACAGAGAGCTGATTGAACCAGCGCTGCCACCGACTCATCGAGCTGCTTATGTTTGGACCTACCGGTCGAACCAAGAACCGACCTTCCTATTTTTGGCCATGCCTACACGACCAAACGTTTTGTATCGGACGTTAGCCTGCGCCACCTACCACAAAAACGCAATGTGCCAATAACAGCCGCTCCGATTTTGTATGCCGATTCGTTGTTTGATATCTACTCAAGCCGAATTGAACTTGGAAAAAGAACTGCAATTTTGAAGGAGACTACTTTTTATAAACTCAATAAATCTCAGAAAAGTTCCACAAAACTAAACACATTTGCAGTAGCTTAGACAAATAACTATGATGGGTTTGCATTATGTTTTTTTTTAGAGTGCAATTCATCCCCATTATTGCCCCGGACCGATTGTACTGTGAAATAAATAAGCAAGTCTGAAGCCGTGATCGAGATACTGGCAAATTCTGAGAAACCGGCACACGTGTTCACATGTTTTGCTCACTGCAACCAGCAAAACAAATGTGCTGCAGCTTCAGCTTTTGTACTGGCACCTAGGATCTTGACAAGAAGGATCTTTCAATGAAAATCATAGGAACTATTTTGCTTACCTATTTTATGTAAAATGTCCAAATATTTGCTACATTGTGAAGTTCTAATCTAAAAGCGATCGGTTGAACTGTTATACCTAGGGAATGGTCGATGACGCCTGGTACAGAAATAAGCACTTGGGCACGCTGTTCTCCCAAGCGCCTACCCGTGGTAAAAAGTAGTTCAAAATCAGTATACTGAAAGTGCCCTTTAGTATGCTAAAACTATACCCTCTGCGCGGAATCCGTGCCCAATGTATACTATAAGTGTACTTAAAACATGCTTGTCCGTACAAATTAGCCACATGTGCTAGAGTCGTACTGCCCGTGGTAAAAGTAGTTTAAAATGAGTATATTAGAAAGGCACTTAAGTATACTAGAAGTCGACTTTTAGTGGGTGTACTGAAACTATAGTACGTATATATATATATATATATATATATATAGTATACTTATAGTATACTATAAGTAGTATTATTTACGTGTTGATATTATAATAAAAGGAATTGTAAATATATATATATATATATTTACAATTCGCTTTTCTTAATACCAACACATAAAAAACGCGAAAGATAGGCCGACGCCGTGTTCACAGCATACCTGTGGGGCTCGGCGAAAAGATATGAGTAAATAAACGTCTAGAGTACGTTGTCTTATTAACTTTTTTAATTGACAGTGTAACTGGCCGTGTTGAATTTTTAGCTTTAAAGGGGCCATAAATAAACTCTAACCAATTTAAAACAATTTCCGAAAAGGCCACGAGTTTTGAGTTATTCGTAGTTAAAAGTCGGCCTTTCGTCGCCTGATTAAAACACAGCGCGCTTGACAGAGCGCAGGATGATATGCTTATACGCTGTCGCTCCAGGCGCACCGTTGGTAGTATGATGCTGGAGCATTCACCAAAGGCACGTTGTTGAGAATGTGCCTAAGTTTGTTCAAGCAGAATGCGACAGCACTTTATGAGGGTTGTAACTTCTATACACAACTTAAATAATGCATAGAGACTCCAATTATGAGAAGTTATCAGTGCTAACTTCTAAGACAAACGAACATGCCATCACCAACACAACAACGCCAGCTCACACACCGCTGCGGCCGTTTGCGGGGCTTCTCTCCGCCCAGGGAGCAGCATGGCATGTGCGCTTCCATTCCTCGCGTGCTCCGCTGACCAAACATGTAGCCAGGTTTTTGTGCAGGGGAGGACGGGCACCTATGACAAAATGTCATATATGGTGGAAGGGTAGAGGATGCCCCAGTAAACCCCGCCCCCCCCCCCCCCATGGCTACGCTCTAAAAAACAGGGTATCGCCTTACACCCTTTTGTCCCATTTAATACACTCCAAAACTTCACTTCGACGTATAGCGCCCTATAGTTGAACAGACGGCCCCAAATTTTACGGGGGGCTTGATAACAGTGCCATATAACCAGTACGGGTTCTTTCGTCTCGGTCACCTTGCGCCGTCCGGGTTGCCAGGTCCGGATGGGGTGACGGACTTCGTTGTGGGAAGCTGGGCGGGTCTTGCCGGAGACGAAGTTGCTTCCCTTGGCCGTCGACGACTAATTCAGTTGAACTCGGGAGTTACTTTTCAATAAACAATTTAATACTTTGGTAGCGAATGAAAATATAAAGATAAATAATACTGCGAAATGATAACTTCCCCTGTACGGGGTTGGGAAGGTGGTGGTCGGGTGTTAGCTTATCCAAGCTCGGGAGTTGGCTGGCTCGTGGGATTACGTCCCGATTACGGGGACAAAGTCCCTCGGAATCCCACGACCTGACTCGATTACGGAGCGTCAGCTCTCGAGCCCCAGCACAAACTAAACTCACTTGCTGAGTTTCCCATCAAAGTCACTCGTTGGTCCGTCCCCTTTTAGTGGACCGGCGAATCCTCGACGCGTCGTGAGACAGGCGTTTCCCACTGCCAACCAATCGGCTCACTCTCTCGCCATGTGGCAATTGCCTATGTTCCCGGGTGGGAACCCACGGTCTGCGTACATCTCACGGTCAAAGGTCTGGCTGGTTCGGATGCAAGCAAAACCATATCTCGCAAGGCGAAGCGGACAACCGACCCCGGTGTGGGTAGCGCCGACTAAGTGAGCCATCCTGTAATTCATTCTGCCAGACGCGGTCTGACGTTGCCGACCCCCCACACTCGGAGCGAGAAAGACCAAACCGATGTAAACGCGCGATGTAAACAGCGCCGGCCAGAGTCACCGCGTTCTCCCGGCCCGGAACAAACGCTCCGATTCACTGGGCAGAAAACGCGCGTTCCGAACCTCGCGTCGTAAACTACGCCTGTCTCTCGAGGTCGCCGACCACGGGAAGTGTTTACGCCAACGCTTTACTACCAATGTCTCCCTCGTGCTAACGGCCCACCCGCAGAGCTCTCGTCGATCCTTACACCTCCCCCTTAAGACTCTTGTTGGACTGAAAGAACATATAAGAGTCAAACATATAAAAAGGATCGAAGACATCATTTGCATTTCTACATACGGATGCAAAAAGGCGCAAGTGGCGTTGTAAAAAAAGAATATCTTCGTAAACATAAGCGCATAACAATGAAGATGAATACGTATACACATAACCGAGCACTTCAACGTCACAGAAACCAAAATGTAAAAAAAATCATGAGACACGCGCTTTGCAATGTCCGCATATTGAATGACAGTACGGCACTATAAAAGAAAATACGCGCACATGTCACAAAGCACGCGTCAACGTACATGCAATGAAGCAAAAAAAAAGTGGAAACGCTGAGCAGAATACGCCTGCCGCAACATCCGCGCGTCGAAACAAACAACAAAAAAATGCGTTCGCAAAACAATTGTTTCTAGGCTCGTGCGCTGGGAAATCTCAAGTCACAGCAGTCACGAGGTTTGACGAAGTCTCTTCAAGCACGGACACTGCAGTGAGGCCACACTCCTGGGGTATATAAATCAGGCCGCGCGTCAAGTGGAACCACCCATGCTCTCGAGTGGACGCATCGCTGAGTCAGTGGTACCCCAAAATCTGTTTAGTAAGCGAAACAAAGCGTCTGCGTTACCGCTAGCGGACCCCTTTCTGTGGGTCACGATCACATCATAGGGCAGTAGCGCTAGAGCCCCCTTTGCCAGCTTTGCTCCATGAAGCCTGCAAGACGTCAGGTAGGAAAAAGGGTTCTGATCCGACACGACGTGCACGTTTGTGCCCAAGAGCTCGCGATAAAATTTGACTAGCGCCCAAACGATAGCGAACGCCCTGCACTTAATGGTGGAACAGAGAGTCGTAGTGAACGCATGGCTGGCGAACGCGATCGGCTTCTCGGCTCCGTCACTCCCGATCTGGTCCAGGCATGCCCCTGCTGCCACTACTGACGCGCCTGTCAAAAGCCAGCAATGCTCCCGCTGGTTCGGGGTCGAAAAACTCGCTGCCTCACAAAGTGCCGTCTTTAGCTGCGGGAACGCGCCCTCCGCCCCCTCTTGTCTAGGTATCTCCTTCCGTTCGCCCTTTTTGGTAAGGGCCGTGCAAAGCTCAGCAAAAGCAGCGTCTTTCGCGTACTCTCGGAAGTAGCCACACGGTCCCAGGACACTCAGTAGTTCCCTCTTATTGCGCGGGTAATCTAAACCCTCGGCCGCGGTGTTATTGTTCGGGTCGTGAGTACACTCTTAGAAAAAAGGTATGGATAGTCCTCCCTTAGGGGAGGAACGGCCTTGTAACCTATGTTCCTTCAGAGAGAAACCTTCGTTCCTGAAGCAGGGAAGCAAATAGTTCCTGCGTCGCCTGCATCTCATTATGGCGGCCCTGAATCTAGCAAATCGAGCTCAATGAGGTTTAACGAGGACGCTACGTATCTTGTACGGAACGAAATAAGCCGCAAATAAAAAGCGTAACACAAGCTTTCCGCGAACTGTGTTTATTTCCGAAGCCCGGTTTCCCCGCAGTTACAGAAACTTGCGTTTCGAAAGCAGCTACTTAGTCTTCTCGTCGTCAGCACTGCGATGTTAAACGGAGATAACTGATACCCAGTTATTTCGCGCACTTCACGCACTTCACGTCTTACCTTTGCTGTTCCTCGAGTCACAATCCTTTCGCCAACGGCACATCACGGAGGAATGGCAAACCAATCCGCGAATCCAAAAGCCGCTCTCAAAAGAACAAACTCGAAGCCGCTGTTTACCGCGTAGCGTGAAAGAAGGTTAAATCGCTTGCCACCAGATGGCAGGGTCAAACAGAGTAATCGCAAGCAGCATAGCTAGGCGGCGCTAGGTACCGCACAATTCACGTTCCACCAAAATATACCTTTATTTTGCTCAGGCTATCTTTGCACTTTCGGATCCTCTACTATACACACATTAAGCATACTACAAGCATCAGGTGAACATGCATTGACATACACACATTGCACATACAAACGTCAACACAACGGCACACTAACCGGAACACTACACAAGCACTACAATCGAGCTCTGCGTTTCCGTCTTTTATACTGGTCATTTTGAACGTACGGAACGTTTCTGTGACTCCCTGAGCAATAAAAAATATTCCCAGCATGTTGATCTTTTCTCAGCAATGTAATACCACTGAGAATATTTCGAATGGCTCAGGGGATGAATCTCTTATTAAGAAGTAAACGCTCGATCATGCCATAATTATTTGAAAGCCAATAAATCAAGCTGCTCCAATGCGGCTCGAAGCCATGAGTTTGTTTCCCCGCACTGCACGTCGTAGCCGGTATTTCTATTGTAGTTTGTTTTTCTATTTGTGCTGTTCGCGCACGGCTTCAATTGCCGTCTTGAATAAATCTCTGTAGAGCGGATATTCACTCAGCTGGAAGTGATGCTTCACGGGTAGAGAAATCGCTTTTCGATCAACTTGAATGCAGTCAAAGCCGCGACTTGCGGCAGGTGTTAAGTATATAGAGCTACACCGTGGCGAGCTCGAAAACTTCTAGCGCTCATCCCAGCGCACCACTTATAGGGCAGTTTCTCCAGGAGCTGTAGTATATTTAACCAGCAAAATAAAGGGTAGCCTTTTTTTCGATTTTACCTACTCTTATTGTTTAATGCTGAATTTCCACACTGTATATATACGTGCTTTCCGCCATAATTTCATACTTTTCAGTCCTTTCCACAAAGTGCAATCGCTCTCGGGGAGAAGATAACCGACAGTCACTTTGGGCACAGTACGATAGGAGCTTACTGTTCAGACCAGCATTTCAACATGACTATCTGCACGTCGACCAATTGCACCTAATCCCTCAAGTGGCCTTAACCCCTTTAATGTAAAGCGGAATGTCAACCTGCGACACCCCGCCCCCTTCGATCACGGTTCGGCCAGCGGCATCAATGCCCGACAGTTTACGTCATCTCATATTGTTGTTACTA
>JAZHYW010038636.1:0-18989 GCA_037355805.1 Ixodes ricinus | reverse complement strand
GACCTTTCCAAATACCGCCTTCTGGGCGCTGCCATCTTTGTCTTCTGGGCTGTGGAAGGCGTTCTGAGCGTGCGCAGTAGCTGTCTTCCACGAAATATGAGACGCCACGCATGCGTAACAGACCAGTGACTCAGCATTTTTCGACTGGGAGATAAGAGCTGGAACGGTCTATACTGCTCGTTACAAAGTGCTACCAAGTCCCTTGACAGCGTCATCGTTTTTGCGTCTTGTTTTTATTGGCATGGTCACCGGCAGCTTGGGAAACGCAGTGCGTAGACTGTCAACGGGCATTGCTATGTAGCAATACCATTCGACGGTCTTACGAATGTCAAATATATGTCCTTTTCTCGACGCCGTCTTTTTTCTTCTTCTAAAGACCGAAAGCACGTTTTTAGGATTCGGTTTAAACAATTACGGCAGTTGAACGAAAGCACGAAATTTTGTTCATGTATCCTGTCCACGTGAAAGTGTGTGTGCGTGCATAGCTTCGTCCCTAGAATGCTCTAGAAATAGATTATATGTTCATAAAGCTTGCGTTTGTGGGTTATACATTTTCTTAACATGTGAGAAACCGCAAATACCACACACACACACACACACACACACACACACACACACACACACACACACACACACACACACACACACACACACACACATACATATCATACACACACATACATACATACATACATACATACATACATACATACATACATACATACATAGATACATACATACATATATACATACATATATATATATATATATATATTTGTATATATATATATATTTATATATATATATTATACTTCTCGTGCTTCCTGCTGCTCATTCTTATTATAAATCAATTCTATTTTTTTTCGTCGTTTTCTCCCTCAATGAAGACGTTTTAATACCTTTTGTATGTAGCAAAAGCCTTCGAGACGTCGTCAATGATTGTACCTTTACCCTTGGGAGTCCTTTCTGTAAATCACAAACGAACTTTTTTTTATTTGATTCTCGATTGATTTGGTTTTATTATATTCGGATGTTCCTTATCCCAATGACTGCTGCGCTCAACAAAAAACAACAATCGGCCCCTCAAAAAAAAAAAAAAGATTTTACAATGTAGACAGATTTACCCTGGCGTACTTACACGAAATGCGTACACACTCTAGCTAATGATCCCGAAAAGTAATCCGCTCTCACGAGACAGACCTAAACAAAAAAACACGTACGCCACCGGCGCTCTACGTTCGACAGGTCCGTCTTCTCTAACGAGCGCCAACCTCGGAGCTGGAGGAGCGGAGTTGGGGCATGCAACCTCGTCGTTCGCATTTATAATAAATGAATTGGCCCTCGTGCGTTGCCGAGCTTCGACGGCGGGGACGCGATTAAAACCCTCGTCGCTGTAAAATTGAAGACAGCCGACGCTTAGTTTATTTTGATTAATTGATTCTTTTTTTTTTTTTTAACCTCCGTTTTCCGTTTCGCTTTATCGCGCTCTTCGGGCTGTGTGCCGCTCGCTGTTGCTCACGATGAAAGCATCACCGATGTTTGCGACAATGCCTAATGAAGCGCCGCATCTCTTGCCTTTTCCCTTCCTTTCTCTCTTTAATTATTTCTATCTTTTTATTGCTCATTTATTCTCTCTTATTTTCTTCCTTTCTCCGCTTTTCTTTCTTATTTTAGTTTCCCTTTCTTCTCACTTTCTCTCCTTTTCTCTTCCTTTCTTTCTTCCACTCTTACTTTTATCCCTCCTTTGTGTTTTCATCAGCTGTGCGCGCTTGTCTCGTGCTTGGGGTGCTCTAATTTATCGAAGATTTTCATCTAATGCTTTCGTTATTGTTTTCTCCCCGTTCGTGGGTATACGACGGTTTGCATCGATCGGCACCGCCTATCGGCGACGTCCCTGTTTGTTTCCTTCCGGGAGACTGGTTTTTGCATCGACAGCTCTGTCCTCTTTCTCGCTTTTTGGCGCCGACGAGAGAACCGACCACCCGGATTGATTGAATACGTATGGCATACTCGCATATGGAACGGGCTGTGTATATAGAGTGCAGACGCGACGCGAGGAAGGTTCTCTTCTAATACTTTGTTTCACCACCGACCGTAGCCGATCCGACGCAGCTCCAACCAAGCAGCCCACAAAAGCGTATCGTGCCGCGACGGTCGTCGTCGTCTTCCTGCGCTTCCTGTCACCGGCAAAACCAATCAGCGCGCTGAACGAAAAGAAGAAAACGAAATAATCACGCCGAATTCATTGTACGTGATTGGTTGAGCCGGTGGTAGGAAACACGCACAAAGACGACGAGCAGCGTGACGGTGCACTTCACGCGCTCCTCGATTGGCTCCATCAAATCAAAACGCCAACGACATAAAAAAAAAATTACGGCGTCTATTTTTTTGGGCATGGAACTTGGGAGAGCCGTTTTGCTGCAAATCTCGTAAAGGAGCTCGGCGAATGATGACGAGGCTGACAATACGTTTAGACCTCTGAGATCAGTCTACTCCGTGACACTTGAGATTGACGCTGGACGTGCTTACGTCACGCTTAGTGTTTCAGCGCAGACTCACTTTCTATAGGTCTATACATACTAAGCGTCAAACGATCTTTGGCTAGTGTATCGGCGTTTCGTGAAGCCCAGATAAAAGCGTGGCCGCGATGCTCGACACTGATTGGTTGGCGGATGGGAAAGGAGCAGGGTGCTCGACGCTGATTGGTTAACGAGGAGGTCGTGTGAGCAGAGGGGTAGGCGAGGAGGAGCTGACCACCTGTGCACAGTGAGGAAGAGGAGCTCGTGAGTATGGAAGGCTCTGGGAGATCGCCAGGTTTATCGGCCCGATTAGCGGTAGCGTCGCTTCATTCTAGGAGCAACTATCGAGTGTACAATGGTGCACGGTACACCTCTAAGAAAAAGTTGGCCTCAAGGGACCAACGGCAGCATTTGGTCCTTCTGAACTCCCAGTTGCTCCCCGAAAGGACCATCTGGTTCAAGCTAGGTACCGTGCGCAAAAGCTGGGGACTCATCTGCGATCGACTGGGACCAACCGATAAGCGTGCGCGAGCAAAGCATCCATTAGTCCCCCTCAGATCGGGTGCATCTGTATCTTTTAGTCCCCGAAGGCAACGGAATGTTCGCCATTAGGACGGATGCTATTTCGTTTGTCTTGGGGATCGGCGAGACTCAGCCCAGCACGGCTGAAAGTGTTGACAAAACTCGGACGAAACTGGCGAATTTGTTTATGTGCCACGAATGTTAAGACATTTAATGGTAGAGCTTCACGCGTTGTGTGAATGCGAGTTAACGAATATGTTTACTCGACTTTACCCAGCTATCTCGTCAAAAATGATCTGTTGACATTTCACAAGCCCCATTCACGTAATTTGCCTTCGCGTAAAGCAGCACTGTATCCAAGCGCAACACTTCCAAATACTAACACTTTTTTCTTCTCTTAAATGAGATTTAGCAGTTTCACAGAAGCTGCGCTTTCAACACCGGAGTCTCGCAGTCAGAATAAATGGTCACTTCATTGCTAAAACCAGGGCTTAAGTCTGGGGGTCTCAGGGGGTCTCGGACCCCCACTGATTCAAAAGTATGGTCTCAGACCCTCCTCCACAGCCCCAGCATTAATAAAAGCAAAATCATATCTTGCAACAAAATAGCTTGTTTTCAGGGATGTAACATTTGGGGATTAGCAATTTCAGGGTTGCAGGTACAGCTTGGGCAGAGTCAGCAGTGTGGTTTATTTTATGTGCATCTGGTGCATCTCGTCAGACCCACCCCCCCCCCCCCTTCCCCTCCCTACCTTCTTGTAGGGACCCCCCTCAACTTACGGGAGACTTTAAGCACTGGCTAAAACTGAATTACTGAGAACACGTGGAGACTCGTCTCTGCGTCTCCCCGTGACCAACCTTTCTGGGTAGTCCAATGTCGAACTCAAGTCCGCAACGACACACTTGATGCACAGCACGTTCCACTCAAAGCACATTTAGGGGCAGTATCCAGACGCTGCGCCATCGTCGTCGCTGTTTCAGATATCATTCCAGGTGAACGACGAAGAACGAACCGCGCCCGCAACGTCACCCATGGCAACACTTTAGTAATACAAAACAAATGCGAACGAAAAAAATAAAATAAAAAGCAACCCGAGAAAGCTGAAAATACTTAAAGAGAGAGAGAGAAAATAAAAAAAAAAATAAAGCCTGTTAGCTTGTACGTCACTCGACTGGCCTGTTCAAAGTGGCGACCTTCTCCCCTTTCTTGGAGCTCTTCTAAGTTCTGTGTGGCTGTGTCCGTGTGTAGTGGGAGGGGAAAAAAGATTTTCGAGCGCGCCCTTCCTCCTCCCGTCAACCCCCCCCCCCCCCCCCCCCCGCCCATTCTTTCTTGCCATCCTCGCACACGCGGGGGTTGGCAGATGGGGAGATAGGGTCCGTCGGGAAAATGGAAGGGGTCTCTGTTTGAAAAGAACCTGTTTTTAGTCAGTTGAGAGTTGAAATGCAGCCTTCGTCGGAAGCGCTTTTTTCTCCCTTGCGTCGTCTCCGATCATTGCGGGATCCGGTTTGGATTCGCGGTGCTGCAGCACTGCACTTGATCATGTCTCAAGTCACAAGTCAAGGGAACCCGATTAAGGTATGTCGAAGTACTTTTGTTTATGGTGTATTCATTAACTGCGGCTTCAGGAAAGTGTTTTATTTTGAGCGCGTTCTCTAGCTTGCAAAGCGCGCGCCATGCCTCTATTCTTTTTGACACCATGGTTGTTGATTTTGTTATGCAGCACAGACACCTCATATTCAATCGTATCGAGCGAAACGCCAGTTCTACCGATTGCTTATTTTTGTGTGTACCTGTGTGTGTGTGTTTGCTGACCCTGGCAGGATCGCTTGACCATAAAGGCTTGTCCACACATGCAGCGGTGCGCTACGCACGTGCTGACGGGATCGGTCACCAGCTTTGTATCGCATTGTCAAAACTGTTGCTCATGGCAGACAAGAAGTAGCTCACGACACGTGAGCAGCGCTTCGATGCGTGTGAGAACCGGCATTAATGGAGACATTTATTCGATTGTACACTAGACTTTCGCGTTGATGGCAGGAGCTCGTGCCGTCATTTTGAAGCATAGTTTGAGCACGCACGCTCTGGGTCGGTAATTCGCAGCGAACGGTCTACTAAAAATCAGAATATTGCGCTGGTCTGCTGTCAACAGATCGCATGTTGGATGTGAACCATTGTAGCACTTATGCAGAATATTTGTTTTTTTATAATGCGTGTGTTATGTCTCATACTTTTATCCAGCGATTGGGTATTTCACGCTGCCCTGTTACTAATAAATCAAATTCCTCGCAAACAGGCAAGAAGCTGCCGGTGCCCCAATAAACGGTGCTGGGACCACGACCGGTTTCGACAGATCGTCTCAGTGTCCAAGCCATCGTCGACGCAAGTGCACTCTTCGGAATTTGGCCTTATCGTGGATTGTACCGCCCAGGAACTTCGACTTCAGTCATCCTTGAATGTGATTTGTATCTACGAGGCAATAAATCTACGTTTAACCTGAACTGCACCATTTCGTTTCGGAGATTTGTGGCTCGGGACCAAATGCAAAGGATAAACCTTTAGTCCCAGGGGTCTAAATCCAAGGGCACAACGTTTAGACCCAGGGTCCAAGTGCAAGGGCCTAACAGTTGGTCCTCGGGGTTCATTTGAAACGGTGTAACAGTTAGTCCCAGGGGTCCAAGCGCAAGGGCCTAACAGTTCGTCCTCGGGGTTCAATTGAAACGGTGTAACAGTTGGTCCCGGGGACCAAGTGCAGAGAGCCTAACAGTTGGTCCTCGAGGTGCAAATGAAACGGTGCAACAGTTCGTCCCGACGGTGCTAGTGCGAGGGACTAACGGACGGGGCGCAACAGTTGCTCCCGTCACCGTTGCTCCTCTGGGGACTAATGGTAGTGTTAGCGCATTTGGTCCCCCGAGGGACTAAGTCGCGCTCCCTTTTTCTTAGAGTGTAAACTACCTGATGAGGTTCGCCGTGAACGTATAGGCGTCTGTGTCTGGAGACTCGGAGTATCGCTAAACGTTTGTAATCCCTTACAAAAAAATGAACTGAGTTTCAATTGAAAGTGTAAAGGGCTCACTCAATAGACTGCATTCAGTCTCAATTGAAATTCAATTGACTTTTTCTAACGAGTCCCTATTGAACCGTCCCAAGATATTGGCCACTGAGGCGCAATTGAATTTTAGCAATTGCATTTCAATTGAATTTTGGCAATAATGTTTTAATAGAACTTTTGCTATGAGTTTCAATAAAAATATTGCAATTGAGTTTCAATTGAATTTTTGCAACGTGTTTCAATAAAATTTATTGCAACTGCGTTTAAAAAAAAATTGCAACTGGTTAAGAACTTTTTTTGTATACTTCTCTTAAAGCATGCAACATGAAGGAAACAAAGTACATGGAGGAAACGAACACAAACATCATAACTAAGCACTCACAACCCACTAATCGTACTCCCCTTGACTGCCGCACACGCCTTATATACCCTACATAAGAAAGTATATTCATTTGGCCGGTGACCACTCAGCATTTATTAAGGTTCCCAGTTTGCTATTTCCTCCTTGGAAGTCTCATAAATGATAAACCATGTTTCTGAAGTCATTGGACTCTATCCCTTAATAGAAAAACATTGGTACAAGCAATAATCGTTCGGTGCAGTAATCCACAACGACCAAAAAACAACAAACTCAATTGCATTCCTAATGAGTGAATTGCTACTGAGTTTCTTATGACCAAGCTCAATTGCATTCTGTAATGAGTAAATTCAATAGAATTGCTATTGAGTTTCTTATGACCAAGCTCAATTGCATTCGTAATGAGTAAATTCAATAGGATCGATATTGAGTTTCTTATGACCAAACTCAATTGCATTCCTAATGAGTAAATTCTATAGAAACGGTATTGAGTTTCTTATGACCAAACTCAATTGCCTTCCTAATGAGTAAATTCAATTGAATCGATGTTGAGTTCTTATGACCAAACTCAATTGCATTCCTAATGAGTAAATTCAATAGAATCGATATTGACTTTCTTATGATAAAACTCTATTGCATCCCTAATGAGTAAATTCATTAGAATTGATATTGAGTTTCTAATGATCCAACTCAATTGCATTCCTAGTGAGTATAGTCAATACAATCGATATTGAGTTTCTTATGATCAGCCTCAATTGCATTCCTAATGAGTGAGTTCAATAGAATCAAAATTGAGTTTCTAATGATCAAACTCATTAGACATTGAGTTTATATTGAGTTTCAATTGACTCTATAGGAACACAATAGAAAGTCAATTGAAACTCATTGATCATTTTTTGTAAGGGATGCTAGAACGTCTCACGTATGGAACACAATTGCCTAGCAATTTCTCATATATATTTATATGTATATATGTAGCCTCATCCCTCACCGAGTTCCTTCCGTAGATTGCAGCGATTGACTCTCCCGAGGGCTTTGCGGGAAAGTAAAGGCACCGGCAATCGCTTCGAAGGGCATCTTTGCGCGCCCCAGCGGTGGACCGAGGAATAATTTCGACCCCCTGGGGATCTTCTTTTGACGTGGGACCGAAATCTACAGGGTGTCTTAAATAGCGGGCCAGGCTCTTTAAATCGACCGCAAAAATCGGTTTCTTAACCTATCGCGGTAGGATTTTGTGCAGCGTTAGCCCACAGGTGGTGCATTTTATCCTATAAAATTTGCAAAAGAGCGAACTTACTTAAAGAAAAAGTTAAAAAAAGAAAAAGGCTTGACTCCATGGAAATGCAGCAGAAGCGTAGTTAGACCGGTCGCTTCGCAGCATTTCCATAGAGTTAAAGCCTTTTTACTTTTTTTACTTTTTCCCCAAGTAAGTTCGCTCTTCTGCAAATTTTATAGAAAAAAAAGTGCACCACCTGTGGGCAACGCTGGACAAAATCGTAGCCCGATAGGTTAAGAAACCGAATTTTGCGGTCGATTGAAAGAGCCCGGCCGCTATTTGAGCCACCCTGTATGTTACACAATGGCTCCTTCTCCCCGTAAGTCTCCGTCAGATTGCGGGCATTCGGCTGGCATCTCGAACCCGCCAACCGGGGAATTTATACTCCGGTTCAGCGTAACTTTGCTAGGGGCGAAAGCGACGGCCGTCGTGAGCCAATCGGAGAGCTGGAGCGAAGCACGTGAACGCTGTCCGCAGGTGAAAGAGTTCACTCGACGGTACGCAGTCAAGTGCTCTGCTTCGACGCTGTGATCGTTTTGCCAGGTCCATATAGTTTTGCCGTTTCCGGGACGAAATGGGGATAGCGGCGAGATGCTTTTGTAGCGCCCTCTATGGTTTCTTCTCGTGAGGCCATTACCTTGCGAACACAGTTCTGAAGGTGTTTGCAATTAGCATAATGGAAGCCTGAAATCATTCCGCTCTGAAACCAACACTACCAACACCGCCAAAATGAAGTTCTTCCATTATTCTTACTTCCGCCGATGAGAAATCCTTTGCTGACGTCATAGGCAGCATTCGACCAATCGTGGCAGGCCGACCGACGATAGATGCCTAGATAGCAGCAACTAGCACGACGTATTGCCTCTGTGATGCGGAGCGTGAACTTCATTCTTCATTGTATCCCATTTTAATTTGGACACGTTAAACCTGATGATACAGGCGAAACGCAAACACAGATATATTTGCGTTTGTTGCCTAAAAAGCGAACACAGCATGGCGCCATCTACCTCTACAAGTCCAGGAACACTTTCAGTCTACGTCTTCATTTTATGCGTCGTTCTTTCACGGTGTATACTTGAAATAATTCTGACGGCGTTATAAGTGTCCCTTTCCCGTAGATCGCGAGCTCGTTTCATATCGCCAATACTGCATAACCTTCAGTGTATACTTGCACGCAGAGCGGAATTGTTGCGGGGCTACCGATAGAATGGCGCCAGCGCCTCTCTATCGTCGTAATCGGTCCCAGGCGGTTTCAACGCGGTCGATGAAACTCGAACGCAAATGAGGGAACCAGCCTCAACATGTTTAGCTATATTAATCCAGTCAGTGGATTAGATAGAATCACTTCAATGAAAACGTGTTCAATAATAATAATAATAATAATAATAATATTAATATTAATATTAATGTGAGTATATATTTCTAATAACCCGCCGTGCGGCGTGCATCCTAATAGCTGCGGCCGTTAAGTAGTTATCCCGTCGCAACGCCTCTCCAGCTGCGAGGCGATTCTCTAACGATGCCGGTGTGCTCGAGCGACCGCCAATCGCTCTCGATCAGCGCTCCATCGTTGATGGTGTAAAAACGACGCGATGCGATATAAAGTGGGGCCCGCCTTTCCGCGCTTTCGGCTGGCTGCTTCAACTTAGTTGTTGCTGTTGTTGTTGTTCGCGCTTTTAATGGGCGGTCGCGTCCCATGCGCTGCAGCCAACGGCTCATTTGTCGCACAGCAAAAAATTTCAACGAGTGCTGCCTTTTTTTCTTTTTGCTTTATTGCCACAACTTTTTCGTTGGCGTCTTTTTTCCACCGAGCTTCCTTTCAGCTTCGCGTATAATGTATTGATTTGGACGATGGTGCTGACTCAAGAAGGGCGCATTTGTCAGAGTTGTATACCCGCTCGAACGTACGCTTCTCGTTACTTTTTGTAAGTTCTGCGTCAGGCCGTGACCTATGCTCCGTTCACCCCCGAGCTGACAGTGCTGTGAATGCTACGCGCTCGCCAGGCCAATGAACTGCTCTTCTTTGATCACCTGACACCGCTCTCTTTGCCTGGGCATGGGCGGAGGAGCGAGATCACGTGGCGAAGGAGGACAGACGAGTGATTGGTCCATCGAGCACTTAGCTTCCACGGTGCTGTCAGCTTGGGGGAATGGAATGTAATACTTAATTTCTCCTTACGACGGACTGCGGAGGGCTCTACGAGGCATCCCGGGCAATCCGGCGCTGTGGGAGTACCACGGCACTACTATCGGCTGCCGGCGGCGCACTTCGCCGCGCCCTTCCAGAAGGTTCGTGTGAGAGCAAGTCGAGCGGCATTGGGTTGGCTTCGGTGGTTCTGCAGTCCATCGTTCGTGTATAGAGAAATGGACTATACTTCGTTTCACTTTATCTGCGAGCGAAGCTAAGCTAGAAGCGCGACCAGCGCTTTTTGCATTTCTGCCCAGCCGCGCGCTGAGCAGCTGAAGGCACGGAGGTTTCGTGCTCGCGCTTCCAGCATTTCCTTCGCTCGCACATAAGGTGAAACGAAGTTAGAGGTTCTGTATTGTCGAGGCGGTTGGTACGAGTTCCGGTCGTGTTTTGCGCACTCGAAAAAGCCAAAATTGTGTCGTAAAAAAGAAAATGTTTGTATTTTGTTTTTCGAGTAGATGGGTTTAGGAAAGCATACCTTTGACCGTATATTTTTTGTGTGTTTTGACTTTTTTTTTGTGTGTGTATGGTTGTTTAACTGCGAATCACCGTTGACGTTTGACCCGAATTACCTTTCGAGACTCGAAAACCGTCCCTCTCCCCCTTACGCTCTACTTTTTTATTGCGTGTTTCTGAAGCGAGATTGTAGCTAATAATAATTTATTGAGTGCCTTCTCGCCCCCCTTCCCCTCACCGCCTTACCCTTCTGGGTGCTTAAAAACTTATAGGTAACTCTACCGATAATTCGATATAACTTTCACTATCCGGATATAACCGAAATTCCTCGGAAACCGGAACCAGATTGCCAAGGAATACCCCCAAAATCCCAAGTTCCAGATAGAATCCAGATAGACTTCTTCATAATTTGATAGCAAAAAATTATACCGGATTTTTCGGTAGGTAAGGGGGAAGGAATTGCGTGCTTTGGTTTTAGGTTAGGTGGCGCGAGCTACCACCCGTATAAAGGGTAGAACATGTTGGCATCCATCTACTCAGGCTCAACAATGAAACGCTCTATAGACCTTTGCAAACAATCGCCTTCTGCGCGCTGCCATCTTTGCCTGCTGGGCTGTGGAACGTCTTCTGAGCACGCGCCGCTGCTCTGCTGCGCGGCATATGAGACGCTGCGCGTGCACCCACAGCTCAGTGACTGAGCATATTTCGCCCGGATGATAAGCGATAAGCGACACACTATGCAGCACGTTTGCAGCACGGCCAGAGGCCACACTTGCAAACGTGTTTTGAGAGATGTTGACTTTGCTCCTTTCCCTACCGGAGACCCCAACTTTCGATCCCAAACACTCCGGCACAACGAAGCTGTTAGTGTATACTAATGGAGCGTACAATTTGCGCGAGCAAATGTTTAAACGATGAATCCAGGTTCCCGTGCGCGGACATGGAAGAGCGACTGCTCGGAGCTAAACTTGATTTATTTATGGTCAAATATTGTATTTTCTTCTTCTTTCTTTTCTATGCGGTTTAAATGCCCCAATCATTTCGCTCCGTTTCTGAACCGGGGGTGAAGAGGGTATAGCGCACGGCTGACGGACGGGAATAAAGAGCCTAGATTTAAGAGAGGGAGCGACTCCAACCACGGAGTGAGTGCGTGTTTGTAATATAATGGCGGATCGGCTCTCCGGCGCTCCGGCACAAATTGGTCGCAAGTGCGCATGCGATGAGTTACCTCGTGGCGAGAAGTAAAGCGGGCGGAGAAGATGAGACGCTTGCGGACGATCAACGCTTTGTCGTCCTCCTCGCAGTCTCGCCTTGCGAAGTCGCGTCCCACGAACCACGTGACCCGATCGAGCCGCAATTGGAAGCCTCTGAAATCTAGGTAGCACGCGAACAATTGCTCAATCGCGCTCCTGGCTAATTGCCCGTGAACGCGCGGAATTTCGCAGGCGCTCCGCGCGCAGTGGATTGTTTTTGCCGCGGACGATTTGATACTGTCGTGAAACGGTGATCGATTGCCACGTATATACTCTCGCCAACGCAACAGCGAGGACGCGCGAGTCGAGCTTTACAACGCGAAGAGTCTCGTGTCTGAAAATGGCTCGTTGTCTTTCTGGTTGAACGCAATGGCTTTCGAGTCTTCTTTGCAAAGTGTACTTGTCAATGTGGAGGCTCTTAGAAATGCAGTTATATAACTTCGGTCTGTTCTTGGGAGTTTGTTAATGGAGCGTATAATAGGTCCGGTCGAGTGCTTCGAGAATATTACCGCCACTTCAGCACATTTGGCGCGGGAATGTGATAAGTGCTCTTCGAAGAACGGCAGCGTTAGCAAACGAAGCTCCCTTCAAACTCGCTGCTATCACGTTGCCGTCCGCTATCCCCCCACCCGTTTCGATCTGGATAAGCATCATACCGGTCGCGTATCACCACTGCGTGATGCAAGTTAAAGACCCAGGTTAGCAGATCGCACTGTACTGTCCCGATTTTTCATCTACAGCTGAGATACCAGACGCCCACCGGAGGCTGACTAACTTCCGGCGGTTAGTTTGAGTCAGCCTCGACGCCATATTTGAGTGCGCCATATTCGCTGCACGTGCTCGGAAACACCGTTCATGGTGGGATTACAGATTGCAAAAGAACCGCGGAAGAGCTCATCGTCAGCACGCGCTGAGCAATCGCGGACCAAGTCTATATCAAATAGAGGCCAGTGAGTGAATACTCTCTGTAGGGAATATTCACTGGCGGTTATAGCCGTGTGCGCGACTGCTGAGCGCGTGCAGATAGGAAGAGCTTCCACAGTTCTTTTGCAACGTGCATTTTACACCATCAAGACTGCCGGTCTTAGCTGCCTATTAATATAAGTTCGTTGTGAGCATGCGCTCTAAACAGCGCCCTCAAAAATGGCGTAAAGTGAATACTACCTCCGTAAAAACTGTCGCCTAAAAAAAAAAATCGTTACAACAATACTTTTTGAGTGTGTCTGTAACTGTAAACAGCGCCATTCACGGGCTTGCCACTTAGGCGAGCCTCTCGTGGATGCTTATCGCCGCGTGCAGAACCTCTCCAAGAATCCCCAGGTCCCCGGTCACCTGGGTGGCTGGCCACTTTGGTAGCCATCGGAACGTGCAGAGAGCAATTTGTCTTTGCCTTCCTCCCTGCCTTTGGGAAGGAGAGGGAGGTACGCCTGCTTCGAACCCTCCCGAACGGAGCCCGTCTTGGTTCTTGATCGCGGCTGTTTCTTCGGTGCATGTCCAATGTCGGGGACGGAGGAGGGAAAGGGGACGGGGAATTCGCCGTCTGGACGGGCGATAAGCGGCACACGCGCCGGCAAGTCAGGCTATCTCCTCGGCGTTCGGGCCCCGCGGCCTAAGCCTTTTATCGGCGAGCGCGCCAGATTGGGGATTGGGGAGGGGCGCCATGTAGGAGCGCGCGAGGTCCCACCGATAGATGAGGGCAGCAAGCGAGCAGCTCGTGGGCTAGGGTCTCGCGCGCGCGGGCCGGCTCGGAATATTTTGGAATGCTGGCTTTTTCCTCAGACACGGAGATCCTCTCCTCCGTGTCGTTTTTGTTTGCCGTCAAAAGACGTGCAACTTTTTTTGTTCGTTGTTGCTTTTTAGAACGCGTGCTCTCTTCGTCGGAGTTCTCGCATAGTCAATTCTGCTTCGTTTAACGCGATGGCTTTATTTGGCCGCCCTTTGAGGACCCTGCTTGCTCGTGTTGGTGTTTGTCACACCGCAGCAACGCCATCTGAGACTGTGTCAGCAGCGGAGTCCAGCTCTGGCTTAGACGCCCTAGCGCACGGAATTGGGGGAAGAAAAGGGGGGGGGTAAGCGGTGAGGTAACGTCTTTCCTGCTCCTCTCCCTCCACTATAGGAAGCTGGCAGGGTATGAACTGCGTATTAGTGCTATTTCACTTCATTTCATTTGATGGAATGTCTTAAGTCGGAGATTTATTATGTTTGTATGCCCTGATGCTAAAACAAACTTTCTGGGGGCGGAGGGTTTCGGGACAGCAAAGAGTAAAAGCGTTCGCACATATGTAACCGAAGACCGAGAGAGACCAGACCGCTTTGGCTTTGCGTCGTCTTGGGACCGGGATGGCTCAGCTGCAGCAAGAGGCTGAAAACCCGGTCTTGTTCTCTCGGTCTTACTCGGTTGCATATGTGAACGGCGCTAATGGAGCTCTTGAGCGTCGCCTTGGTTGCGTTTGAAAAAGAACCTGCGCGATTTTCGTTGCTGCTGTGATTGGACCTGAGTCGCGACCCGAAAGCCAGCGTTGCTATTGATTCATAACTGATCCCCAAAACGGAATGCTCTGTGCTGAGTTCTGGCCGTCGTCACCTTGGGGAAGAAAGTGCGTCAAAGCGGTGACCCCCCCTGACGCGATGGTGACCTCGAGCAGCGTCACGACACGGTTAAAGCTGTTAAATAACAAACATTGCAAACGCAAAAAAAAAGATGAATATATATATAGTCGAAGTTCGAATTCCGAACCTAATTGCAGCCCATCGTCCTTTTCAACAAGCACACCGTGTGCAATTTTATTTCACTGTATATAACTTCGTTACACTGGAAACATGCGTTGCGTGTGGGTGGCTTTGAAACTGGAAAAGTGTGGCACACGAACTTCTACCCTGTTTATACGTGTTCGTGTATCTGCGTGCTGTGCGTGTGTGTGTGTCTTCTTTGAACGTCTATACCTGCCACTTCTCGTCTGACGGAGTATAGTCCGAGGGGAGCGACGGGCGGGCGGGGAGTGAATCCATCCCGGCGAAGACTGCAGCCGGGAGGGCTCGCTCGAGCGGAATGATGGATAGCGTCGGGCAACCTTCTCGCGGGCCTCGAAGACGCCGGAATGGTTTGATACTGATAGTTAAAGAGTTCCGCTAACGGTAGACAAGTGGGGCGGTTCCTTATTGATTTTCTTGGGGTGGCTGACGCTGAGGAAGCTATTTGGGAGGATCCTGACGGCGGAAATGCTGTGTGTGTGTGTGTGTGTGTGTGTGTGTGTGTGTGTGCACGCGTGTGTGTGTGTGTGTGCACGTGTGTGTGTGTGTGTGTGCGCACGCGTGTGTGCGTATGAGCGTGCTTGCACGTGTGTGTGCGCTTGTGTCTCTCATTTCTATCTCTCTCTTTCTGGGAAGAGAAAAGTTGTGGCGGATGATGTCTTTAACTTTTCTAACTCGTTTTTAACCGTGTTTTTTTTCGGTAGTGCGCGAATGCGCCGAACCGCAACTTCAAAATTTTTTGGGCGATGGATGGATTTCGACAGTTGTCGCTGTGGCAACTGGTTGATGTGACAGAGTGCAAACTAGATTCTTCTTTTTTACCGTGTAAACCTCGATTAGTAGTGATCGAAAAGCATCAGGAGCTTTCAGGATAGGCAACCCTTGAAGTTGGTAAGTCGTACCGCTTCTATAAACTTGCCCCTTTTTCTTTATTTGAACACACCACGAATACGTTTTTGCTATTCGCACCTCCGGAGGTGGGCAACGCCGCCCAGCGGTAAAGACGTGAAGGAGAGGAGCGGGAAGCCGCCACATACATTCAAGCTTGCAGCGAAAGCTGGCACAACCTGGCGGCCGGAAATGTGAGACAGAGGGAAGGCGCTTAAAGGCGTGCCTTTGGAGCTGTGAGTATAGCTTCTCAATATGCACTTTGTTTAATCATTTTTGATCGAGATATGGGAAGGAACAGATGTTCTTTGGAAGTTCAAGGTATCGGTCTCTTGCTCTCACTTTCCGTGTCCATATGGAGTGATTATTTACACTTGTTGTGATGGCTATATTTTCATAGCGCTTACACTTAACGACAGCTGCTCTTCCTAAAGTGTCGCATAAAAGAAAGGTATTGGTCGATGTCTGGAGAACGGGAAATCATTCTGCATCGTATCGCTTTGCTTTGCACGGATTGTATACACCGCCATAGGCTATGACACCGCCTTCGTTGTTATCTTTAATGTTGCTTACGCTTATAGCCCGAGCGCCTATTTGATCCTGCCGAGCTTACACTCTAAAAAAAGAACCGTGTGTGTCTACTTTCCCGCACGACACTCGGAGAGCTACATTGCCGTAACTTGCGTGAAGGCAGCTCAGGGAATGACAATGCCAAAACATATGTTTAGACAAAAAAAAAGATTGCAGTGCAAAACGGCACGCTTGCATTGCTTAATGTCACAACTCGGACTGCGTTTTTGGTCTAAACGTATGTTTCGGCATCGTCATTCGCTGAGCTGCCTCCCTAAGTTGCGATGATATAGGCTCTCCGAGTGTTAGTGCGGAAAAGTAGAGGCACGGACATTTTTAGAGTGTAGTTATAATGTCAAGGTTATAATAATTCGTTTGTTTCCATCTACATTGATAGTGGAGCTCGAGGGAAAAAAGCTATGAAGTACAAGTTGACAAGGCCTTCGACCCCCTTACATAGGCACAACAGCAGAGGTACCGGAAACAAAATGCTACTTCCTGCGAAAGTACAAAACGGGTGGATAATATACGCACACAACACACAAACAAAAAAATATTAAAATAATCCTGGAAGTATTAAACAACCCGCCAGATCGTTTGTATTTTACCTACTCTAGGTTTACAAAACATTCTCCAAGTTGCTTAAATGCATCCTAATCAGATCCAAATTCTCTTCCATCGGGCCTCCTCCTCCTTATCGCGTGCATGCGGGGTTCCACTTGACGTCTCCGCATATTAGGCTGGGCGTCGATTAAAAATTTTAACCTGATTAATCGCTCACCCTTAATCGATTAATTAATCGGTTAATCGGTCTCGTTCGATGAGGACTGGCAAAAAGAATGCACAAAGAACTCGCCCTGCCTTGAAGACTTGTTTTTACTCTCTGGTACACGGCGCAAAGAACGAACACCAATTGCATCACATGGTTCTAACCTTGAAACTACTAAATGGAGTCTGCTTGGGGGTATCGGCACTCTCCGTCTCCTGATCATTGGGTTGCGGGTGCCGCCACTTTGGCTCAGCGGCGCAGAGCAGACGCAATCTGCCGATCGTCATGATCTGCGTAATAACACTCTGTAGCATTAGATTTCGGTGTCGGAGCGTCTCTGCGGCATTGCCTTGCTCTGGTCGCGAACTTGCGCCAAACACTTTGCCGAGGCGGAAATGCTGTTTCCTGTGATTTCAGACAAAGCCTTCAGATAACCGGAAACTATGATTTTAAGACACACGCGTGCCAGTTTCCGTTTCTCTGTTGGGGCGCAGCTTATTATAGTGGCACTGGCTCAACGAATCGAAGACTCACATAGTTTTGTTCCGCAGGCGCAGAACTTCTAGTTTGGGCAGGTCGTCCAGATAGAGCTGCAAGGCAACCAACTGGACATCTCCCGGTACCAATTCAAAAACCGAGATTCACCGGTTGAAAAAACTGATCGCGATTAAAGCCTGACCGATTAATCGGAAGGTTAATCGATCTGATTGCTCCAGCGCTGCACGCGCATGCGGTTATCGGAAGAGGGACAAGTGATATGGAGCAAGAACCCTGCCAGATAGGTTGTGGCCGGACGCGTTCCGTCTACCAATATAAAAGAGAGATTCACAGCGAAGTGCAGCTGCGGTCTTCTTTTCGTGATCGCCCGCAAGCGAAAGAACTGGTCTGAAGAAGCGCATCGCTGAACAAATTAAGGCGGCGGTGACGAGTCTGCGTTTGGTTCTGCCAATGAGACGCTTTAATAGAGCAGCGTTTGACCCTTCAAACGATGGCATATGGCGATCGCCATGATGTACGCTGCACCTTTTTTAGTAAAGAAAGCAGATCTGGATACGGCATAGCTGAAGAAACGAGGCATCTGCTGAATAAATGCTGACATCATGCTTACTTACGCGCTTCGTAGAAGCCGGTCCAAGCTAATCGGCGAATAAGTTTTCGTTGAAGAAAAACCGGGCTACGCATTCGTCGTTGCCCGCAACGCGTCGCAGTGACCGTTCTCGGTTTTCTTCGAAATCGTCGGCGTTACCTGCTGCGTGCCAGTACAAAACACCGAAAGACTACAACGACAAACAGCCTATAAGAAATAAGATACCTTTATCCGAAACAAGAGTCGTCCCCGTATATTCTTCACCTTGCGCGACTGGCAACTCCCCGGGCCCGGCGGATTGATTTATAGGCGTCGCCTGCGTCCCCGGCATTGTCTTCACGGTCGGGCTCCGGGGACGATCCTCGTGACAGTGCTTCGCGCAGAGCTACGCGCGCGCGAGGGACCAATCAAACGCCTTCGCCACCTGACCCCACATGAGGCCGTGCAGGGCGACGTCACGGGCAGGTGATCACGTGACGACAGATCGACGTATGATTGGCCCGGTGAGCACCTCAGTTTTCACCCCTTGGCAGTTTAGGGATGAACACATGCCATAATCAGGCCGGCCTGTTCTGCCGACGAGGCCGCCCAACACCGGCGCGGATTTACCCACTGGCGCGGTGACTACGATGGGCTTCTCCTTTTTTTTCTTCTGCTGGCCCTCGCCCTGCAGCCGGTATGTCTGCGGGACTGATGGACGGAGACTCAGTTCTTCCGAGGCTTGTTGACGTTAGAAGTCCTTCCTGTTTCGCCCGTTTGGCGTCTGTGGCTTGTAGCTTGCCATGCCGCTTTTGTTCCGCCGGTGTCCCTTGGTGGTTGGTGGTCGCATCGTGCGGTGTGCAGATGCGACGTCTGTTCAGAGAAACTTTGCTTATTCAGCCCTTTGGGATGCATTTTTGTTTTTGTTTGTGTTTTCATCGGTGCATTGTTGCCGTTGCGGAGTGGTAATAATCGAAGCTGCGTTTTTTTTTTTTTTTTTTCAAGTTTGTTAAACAGTAATTTTGGGTTTTTTCATTGGGTTATCTTTATTTTTTATGGCTATTTTTCTCGCGTGCAGAGTGAAGTATGAAGAGAGCCGAGATAAAGCACTTAACGCCCGCAACTTTAAAACACGTTTTCTCATGATGCGTACTAGGCCAGAATCACCAGCAAGCTGTTTTGGACAAGCGCCTCCAAAAAACATAAACAAGAAAAAAGAGAAAAAAGTTGATTCTTTAAAATCCCGAGAGATGTCCCATTCAAATTATGAGAAAATTAGAGTAGAAAAATAAGGAGTAGAGCACACGTAAATCAGAACAAAGTA
>JAZHYW010038629.1:0-11913 GCA_037355805.1 Ixodes ricinus | reverse complement strand
GATACACAGAGTTGCTTTCACTGGAGGGTTCTCGAATTTCGCTTTCCAATTTTCAATCTGGTGAGACATTCCTTTCTCAGTTTTATTTAGCTTGAATCATAATAAAAAATACAGCCTATTCGCTGTGGTAGATGTTGTAGTTGGATAAAGTACTGGATATTCTATTTTCATCATCCAGCTTTTTGTACTGAAGTAGAGAACAGCACACCACCATCTGAGCGCTTCGACACCTCAGCACCAAAAGCCACGGTTTCAAGCTTTGGTAAAATGTCCTACCACAAATATCACTATACCAAATAAAAACAATGCATGGAACAGGGTTTGTCCCGCGTTACCCAAACAGTGCAGGAAGCGAGCTGACGAGCCGAAGAATCCAAGGATCTACGCAGTCTGTCCTACCCGTGACGTCACAAATGATGATGATGATAGCTAGAGAAGCGCCCCCTGTACTTCACACATGCCGCCAATAAAAGCCTAACACTTAGCTTGCCCGAAGTCAATTCGCCGCTGGCATGAGCCTCTCCTCAAATTCAATTTTGCTGCTTGCCTGCCTCTCCTCGAAGAAAAACCCAATCACTTTGCACATTTTCATCTGGGATCTTAGCTCCCCAGGTGGAGGATCTCCGAATTGGCACGGACCCCTAGGGACCTGTGGACAACTATGCAAGTAGTGCTGCCCTAGAGTATGACCGCCAGTAGCGGCAACGACAGAGGCAGCACCAAGGACACGAGTACAAAAGAGGCACACACGGCAGCGGCAGTCGGCGACGGGGTTATCTGCCCTACATTAACCACCCGACTCTGCAGGTAGGAAAAATTTCATTATCTAATTGGAGCACTCAACTCCTGTCGCCAACTGCTGACTGTTGATTGCTGGCCGCTGTTTGCCCATTACTGATTACAGATTGAAGTATCACTGAAATGTCGAAAGACAATGAAACTGACGTCTTGAAGAAGTGCATTAGAATGTAACGAATGTCCCGTCAAGTACCACTTAGGACCTTGCTCAGAAGTGACCGAAATCACCCTGCGAGGGAAGAAACGAGGATTTAAAAAACTATGGGAGTGTAAAACATGTAAGGTGGCAAGATTAAGAACTTGGAGCACACCTGAAGATGGACAGCCCCGTGACGAAAAGCTGGATGTGCAGCAAGAGCTGACTCATATAATGAGTGCGTTGAGCGTGCTCGCACCACTCAAACAGTAAGTCGATGAGTTAGTCACAATGAAACAAACTGTGATGGACACAGAGAAGTCTGTGCAATCAATGTCCGACAGCTAGGATGAGCTGCTTAAGACAGTGCAAGACCATGACAGCGAGATCAAAGATCTAAGAAAGAGGGTGAGTGAAATGGAAAACGAGAGAAGGTCTGACGAAGGAGATCATTCAAAAAAGAGATAAACAAGCTGCAGAAATACGGACGTAGAAATAACCTCGAAGTACACGGACTTGCCGAATCCCCGAACGAAAACCTACTAAAAAAGCTGAAAAAAATCACCGACCAGATAAAAGTGTCAAGACTAACCACTGATAACGTAGAAGCAGTTTACCACATCCCCACTAAAGCAAAGAAAACACCCATGGTGATAATGCGCTTTATCGACCGAAACGATCGAGACGCTTGGCTTGAAAACAAGCAGAAACTGAGGACTGGCGTTGAAGTAGAAAACGTCTATCTACAAAAGAACATGACCGCTCCAAACCGAAAGTTGTTCTTTGATGTCAGAACAAAAGCAAAACACCTGGGTTACAAGTTTATCTAGTATAAAGAAGGATGCTCGTATGTGCGAAAACAGCAAGGTGACACGACTATTAAAATACAGCATGAAAGTGACTTTGCAAGAATTAAATAGGGAGTAGGTTCACCAGATAAGACATGGAAAGGAAACAAACAAATCTTTCTTTTGAAAAGTGGTGGGAAAGTATAAACGCTACTGCTAACGAGTTTTCTTTTGTTCGTTTGCACACTAATGTACGCAGTGTTAAAAAACATTTAAATGAAATAAAGTTTGATAAACCCTTATCTTGACAATATAGACGTAACTGTGTTCATGGAAACAAATATTACATCTGATGAAGAAACCTTGTTCTCTCTAGATAATTTTGAGAAGTTTTCGCGTAATAGAGACGGGAAGAGAGCAGGAGGTATCTTGATAATGATAAATCAAAAGAGGCACTAGCAAATAGTTTTAATACAAAATATGCTCAGTCAATCAAAACTCTATGCTGTACGACAACGGAAAGATGGTCCAATTAAATAAGAAATAGTGATTCATTATTTTTCCCTGATATGAATGGCAATAATCTAATTGAAATGTAAAACATTTAAAGACTAATAAAGCAGCAGAGTTGGATCAAAGTTGCACTAAAGACATTAAATACCACATCACTATAATGAAACCTGCATTATTACAGTTGTGCAATCGCATATTCTCTAGCGGCATCATCCCAAAAAAGCTTAAAACATTCATCGTTCAGCAAATTTACAAGAAAGGTGAGAAAAATAAATTCCTAAATTATAGACCGGTATGCATCCTTTTGGTTGTGAATTATATAATGGAAAAATACATTAATAAGTACTTAGGTGCTATATCGTAAAATATAACCTATTAACTCGGACACAATATTGATTCAGGGAACGTATAGGAACCTGTTACCCTCTAGAAGACTTTTTTGACTATGTAAATGAAAACATAGACACCAAAAATTATGTTCTACCATTATTCACACAATTTACCAGGGCATTCGACACAATAAATAATGATATATTAATGGATAGACTATACAGTACTGGGATTTGAGGGAAGACACATGATTTATTTTGAAAATATCTTGGTTTTAGGTAGTATGTTTAGGCTGAAAATATAGCAAGGAAATTATGGTCAAACAAGGAGTACCAAAAGGTACAGTTTGGACCGCTACTTTTTAATTATTATGTTAACGAGATAGCACAGGTTATGCTAAAAGTAAGCTCTTTCAATTTGCAGATGACGCAGTAATTGCATATGCACATAGAAATTACGAAGTAGCTGCAATGACGATACAAGATGATATCCATAACATCATAAAATGGTACCGTAAAAACCAAATAATCGTAAATGTTCCTAAAACGCAAGTAATATGCTTTAGAGATCCAAGAAAAATATTGTAAACGAAATTTCAATAAAAATGCATGATCAGAACTGCAACAACAGCTCGTGCGTCCCGTTAAAATAGACATAGACAAACATATTAAATGGGATATTCACATAGATCAAGTTTGTAAAAAATTAAGGGTATTAATGGCACATATGTAGCATATCCAAGACCTAGAACTGCGATCCATACTTAAAATGATATACAATGCACTGGGGATATCCGTACTTCAATATGGCATAACAGTTTATGGGCACTATGCCAAATATTTACAACTAAAGCTAGAATCGATTCAAAAAAGGATAGTAAGGAATATTGGTTACCGAAGCAAAAAAACTTATCTCTCGGACTATATGCACAAAGAACTAAGAATGTTATGTTTCAGATATCAAATGAAGTATGATAGTATAATAAAACATTTTTCAACAACAAACATAGGCTGAAAAATGTAAAAGAAAGGACATTACGACAGAATAAGAAATTTGTTGAACCCTTTATAAAGACAAAATATGAAGAGGCCACAAGGAAATATTACATACCTAAGCTTTATAATAAATTGCTGGATGAGCTACATAAAATAAAATCCCCCAGAATAAAAAAACTAGCAAAAAGATGGATAATTAAAAAGGAAAAAAAGGTCCCATAAGATGTAAAGGAATAGATAATGGAGTATCCCTGAAAACGCATACTATAAAAGGTTATATTTTCCTTCATTTAGCAGAATTACCTCGCAAGTCTCGAATTCTAGTATCATTTACGGTATGTAAAGACTAATTCAATATTATTGGACGTGTTATACACATATCTTTTTCAAGTTAGAGGAATTTACATTAGCTGTAAAAGCAGGTGGAACTGTAGTAATTTATATTTATATTGGTGTGCTCTGTTGTTTTTACTGTCTGCGCAATAGCAGAGGCTCCTGTGGCGTCCCACGCACAAGCCATTATTGGCTCATGTGGGCTTTATATGGTATTATTTTTAAAGAAAGTAAATAAAGATGGTTTTTGTATTGTATATAATAGTATTGTGCAGTCTAGATGCAGTCACTGTCCTGTTTATAAAAAAGGATGAAAAAAAAAATAACTTACCTCGACTTGAGGATTGAATCGGTTCCATTCGAATTGCTGCCCAAGGTCAGGTTCGTAGAGAGTCTCGTAAGATGAAGAGGGACGCAAGGGACCACTTGAGATGCTAGAAACCAAATGCAATGAGAAATAACAGCGATTAAGAACAAAGTGAGCACACCCTCCAAGCACATCAAGCTAGTCAGACACCTATGAGAATAACACAAAAGAGACACCAAGAATTTGGCCATTTTGAGGTAACAATGATGAATGGATGAGGAAATGAAATGCCTGTGAGCCTAGTAATGGGGGGTAGCTTTTGCCACCTGACTTAGAGTTTGAAGACATCTCAAAACAACCTGTTCCTTTTTTGCCTCGCTAGTACGGTAAAAATACAAACAGTTAAAGGAGTTAGGACTTGCACGATCCAATATCGAGACTGAGGTAACTATATGGCTGGAACCCATTAGGTGTTCCTATATTAATGCTAAATTTGTTTTGTATATTTGTTGAACCGAGGGACCCTCGGATCCACCTATTCAGGAAAGCCGCCATGTTGCTCTTCCCCAAAAAAGTTCAGAGTGTTGCTAAATGCGGGACATGCGCCAGGAAAAACTATTTCTGTTTTTCCTGGTGCATGTCCCTAGTGCCAGGAAAAACTATTTCTGTTTTTCCTGGCACTAGAACTGTTTGGTAGAATGCGCGATTTATGAGTTGAGGAGGAAACCTGAACAGGAAAAAGTTGGAAAAGCGTTTCATGACTCCTTTAAAAGACACTAGTAAAAGAAACTATTTTGCTCCATTTAAACCACTGAGTGTAATGAACAAAAATTATATTTTCAAAATATTTGAAAACCGCAACAACACCGTTTTCAAAGGGCTAACAAACGTGTCTTGATGTATTTATAAATATAAAAACATATGCATTCTAATCGAACCTAGATAGTTGCAATCCATATACTGTAAACGACTTATTTTTCGCAGGCTCAATATTTTGCGATTTAGGTCAAAGCTGAAATATTGGAATAATTCGCGGGTTCTAATTTTCGCGACGCGGCGGGACCTCAATATAGATTCTAATGTGTTTACATTTTACCAGAATTGTTCGCGGGACCTATTTTTCGCAAAATGGAGGAGATTCGCGAAATTCAGGTCCTCGCAAAAATTAAGTTGTTTACAGTAGTCTAAAGCATATGCATGTCAAATTTGGTTGTTAGGACACTGTTAAAAACAAAAATTCTTGTGTGCTTTTTGTGAAAGTACCCTAAAATTACATACAGAAAAATGTGTTTGAATGTTACCATAGATGCGTTGTGACACCCTTCCACGGTGGGGAAAAATAATTTTTATTAATAATTTTTGTGAACAATTGAAGCTACAGAAGACTGCGATGGCGCGGGGACATTGTGATGGCAACGACGACCATTTGAAGAACTGCGCACACAAAAGTGCCTCAAATTTATGCAGTCCTGGGTAACTGTTTTTCAAAATGTTTATTTCACTAATTTCGGGATCATAACCGGTCCTATCATTTTTATAATAAAACATGAAGATTCAAAGATAATTAAATGCCATAAAACCAAAAATCAATTTTTTTTGCAAGATTGTTGTTCTTCGATCCTCACATCCTGAAAAGAAAAAAATGTTTTTTTTAAACAGCCTGGTTGGGACACGCGTGTCAAGAAACAAATTTTATGTGAAAATAAATATTTTTTTTAGAGCAATATTGACGGCGAGATTTATTTGAAATTCTGCGCGCAAAGTCCATGACGTCGCAGAATGGTCATTCACTGAACGAGATGGTCATTCGCGCTTTCCACCTCAACGTGAAGGCGAATCCGATTCACCTCTCGTCCTCACGCCCGAAATGCCGAGAGAGAAAACAAGTGGAAAGGAGGCGACTACCAACTAAATCGCGTCTCGCGCCGTCAATATTGCTCTAAAAATTTTCTTTTTTTTTTGCATTTTTTGACACGCGTGTTTCAACCAAACTTTTCTTAAAAAATTTATTTTTCCTTTCAGTGCATTTCTTTTTTTTTTCAGTGCCCCATGATACCTTTGGGACTGTTTTGCGCCGCTATTTTTAAGAACTCCACAAACCGACGTCTCTCGATCTGAGCTTGTGCACCGGCCTTGAGTTCCGCAACCAGGAAAGGGAAATAAAGAAAAGCAATTTTAGGCACCAAGAAGCCTTTTTCACGGCTAAAACCCATAAAGAGGGTTCACCTTTTAGGACCATTGTCACCGAAAAAGGGGCATGGCAGCAGTTGGTGGGCCAATACCTTCTGAAGCAATTAACTACCCTGCAACTTAGTGACCCACTTTTAATGCGAAACTCAGAGGCGGTGGTAGAGTACTTGAATTCCGGTACCCACGTGAATGTGACTGCATTCTCTATCGATGTAGTGAATTAGTTTTAATGTGTTCCCCGTGAGGGCCTCTTCGCGTCGGTGCGGGAGTGTATCGACGAAAACGGTGTGGCCAAGTTCCAGAACACCGGCGGTGTCGGTGTTGATGGTTTCTTGGAACTGCTCAGGTTCTACTTTCAGTCGACTTTCCTTCTGATTGAAGGCGCGTATAATTTATAAAAAGAAGACATTTGTATAGGCGCATGCATAGCTTTTCCGTCAGGTCACGGAGGCCATGTGCATACACAGAGGGCAAAGCGTACACAGACGGAAAAGCTGAAGAGACGACCATTTCCATAGCTAAAAAGTTATTTTACAATTTTTCAATTTCCTAATTTCTCTTTTTAATTTCTTTTCCTTTCTTTTTTGAAGACGAAGAGGTTAGGAGCTGCTGCTGTGTCTGCGTGCCTTCAGTCACCCCTGAAGAAGAAACCGAGTTGGTTTTGAAACGTCGGGTTGCCTTTCAAATTTTGGTTGAAGATAGATTTTCGGACATTAACTCTCACCCAACCAGGCAGATTTCAGCCGAATATGTTTACTTTCAAAACATGTAATGCATATTGACACAGTTATTTACTAAATAATTACTAAATTATTCTAGAAGATAACTGCATCGGCATCGTTTTTGTGTGTTTACTGCATGATAATTTTACAGTGACTTCTCGCATAAGTGGCACAACATACGAGGTTGGGTAGTAGCAGACGCAGTGAAAAATTATGCTACGATGCTGCAAGTGTGTGTACATTGCTAAAATAAAGGCAATAACACTATGTTCTTAATTTCTCTGGGAGTCACCATTTCGTGTGCGAAAACTAATGCAACGGTTGCTGAGCCTTCACCAGAAGAGATAACAGTATTATTGTAAATATGCATGTTTTTCGATTTCAGTCACTTGACATAAGCTTTGCATGAAAGTGTGTGTCCCATATTCACAACTTCTCGTTTTTAACCTTTAAAATGCCGGTTTCTGATACTAGGACACACACGGACGTTTAGGAAGATGGGAAGAGTTAGGAATATGGGATGTGCAACGTTGAGCATGATAGTTCTGTTTTGTTTTATGCAGACACATGAAAACCGCGAAATAATGCTAATTAGAAAGCAATATTGTTTTGTTTTGGCATAGACTACTTATGAGCCGAAAACAGGCTTTTTAATTGCGACGAGTGCTTTAAAGAAATTGTCAGTCAATGTTTCAGCTACCTCGTGCCACTGGAAAGGTCAAATGAAAATCACGTTATTAAGGATGTAGAGCATCCTTTGTCACATGCGCAGTGGACGGCGTAATTACTGGTCGATCTTCTGTTCTTGAGGCAGAAAATACTGAAGACCACACTCGCAAAGGCTTACAAACGCACAATTACCGTGTTGTCCACTCTACACTTCGCCGTAACCGCTGGTTGTACTTCTCTGTACAATATGGTAACAGCACGACCGCACGGCGTTCATTTGCAATCTATGGGCCCGTCGCGTTCTCGCGTGTGTGCTGACATTTGGCGAATTTTCGCCGAATCTTTTCTGAACTTTCCTTCAAAAGTTCGGCATGTGCCGAATTTTGCCAAATCTTGCCGTGACCACGGAGAAGAGAGTGAGCGCGACTTAAACCGGCCAGTTCTCGATCAGCGGTTTTCGGGCGGAAAGAAACCGAATTTCGAGCCACGAATTCTGTGCTGGGTAGTTGGGCTCTCATATGTCACGTACAACGAAAAACTTCGGCGAGCATAAATACTCTGTCAGTGTCCCTGTAAATGTTTAGTTGAAGTTCGGCACTCGTCCTGTCCATTCCTTGCCTTTGTCTATTTTTTGCGCGCTGCTATCAGTTTGTAATCATCAACCCAACTCGTCTGCATCGCTACATTGATCCATTACTCCTTTACCTGCGAGTCTTCTTTTAATTTTATTTGGTCCGTGTATAGCTTAGGACGGTCAGGCGAGCGCGCTGTTTTTACGAACTTCCGATGACGCTACTCGTGCGCAAAAGCGCGAAAATTCGACGTTGATAGCAGTCTCACATAAAGCCACGGCCGTGAGCAGGGCCTTGTGAAGTTTATGTCAAAGCTATCGCCTTGCCCCTAACGATTCAGTCTTGGGAACAGTACCTGTTTCTTGAGTAGAGAAGTCTTTGAACGGGAAATCAACTTCACGGTCACCGTTTCACGCGATGTGGTTGTTGCTGAAAAGAATGTTAAACTAGCAATGGATCAAGGAACACGGCTGAAGCCACGGCTGAAGCTCAAGCGTTTGAATCGGGCTGCGTCTAGCGCCCTCTGCGTTACCTAACGATCGTCTGCTGCGAACCGGACGTGAACCGTTGCGCGACTTTTCTTTATTAGATTTCGGTTATATATCTGCGCGGTTTTATAAGAATTATTACATTTAAAAACAAAAACTAAGGCAGTTCTCGAGCCCGGGGAACCGGCGATCACGGTGTCAAGTGTAGAATCAGTGCAATCAGGCGTATCGTAAGATGCAAAGCGAAACCAAAACAGCGGACAACAGACGCGCGTTGTGTGGAGCTGCAGCCCGCCGAGGAAATTGAAAATCGGCGTTGCGGGGGCGGTGCGAAATCGAGTCCAGGCGTCGACGGGACGCTTTGTGAAAACCCTCCACCTTCAGGAAAACCCTGCTTGCATCATGACGGCAGCGACAAAGGCCAGGGGCGATGGTGGCTTGGCGAAATGCAGCGCCTGGGGAAGGTGGGCATTTTTGGAGGAATCGCCCTTTAAATGGCTCAAAGAAGCGTGTACCTTTATTAACATTGTAAAAGTGCAATTGCTTTAGATAGCGCATTTCTCTTGATCAGTGAACGATGTTTCAATTCGCTCTATTTCAGGCCCAAACCTGTGTTCTACAGCAGGTGTGTAAAAACAAGCGACGATTCTAAGGAAAAATAACAACCGAAAGGAATATAGTGTGTGTTCAAGCCACGCCAGAATTCCGGCGAAGCTTATATATTGCTAATATGCCTGTCCTGTCACTATACGAAAATGCACCTCTACGAGCTATTAAAACCATTATAAACGTAAAGAATAAAGTATGTGAACTATGAAAGGTCTTTTTTTTTTTTTCCTTTCTATGCCCGGGAGTTTTTATTACGCACTTGTTCTCAAAGATTTCGAGCATGCGGGTGACGTTTCGAACATAGAACAAGCATCTTAGCACAGAGCAGAAAGAAAGCAGTACTTATCCAAAATCTGACTACATTACGTACGTGGCCTACAGTTTATTTCGATCATTTACCCACATAGGAGCTACTGATCCAGTGCTACTGCGTAGTTCTTGTCGTCTCTCTTGGTTTTCCAGATGTCATTCCTTGGTTTGGCACGTATCCAGTGTTGCCAGGTCTACTGACTTATCAGTAGATCTACTGATTTCGTTCCAAGTCTACTAATTCACTGAAAAAAAAAAAAAATCTACTGACTTTCTTTTTAGTAAATTTATTTAAATTTATTATTTGGCCCCTTCAGTTCCCAGGGTCAGCCATCAAAGAAAACTCATATTCTCCCAGAATTAAAAACGAAGCACCGGCTAGATGGCCCAGAAGCCCGTCGACGGTGACATCCGGGCAAGATCCATATATGGGAAGAGTTTGGCCAGTCTATGATCTCGCCGCTGTAACGTCCCTCTCCCGAGTGAGCCAATCAGCCCGCGGCGCAGAGCGAGAGGGGTGAGCGCATGCTCACTCCTCTCGCTCTGCGAGTTGAGTGGAGAGGGCCGCTATTTTCATTCATTCGCTCGGCGGAATGCGTGAGATTCAAAATCCAAATTTCAGTTCTTACTTTTATTTGGCAGGCTCTGACAAGAAAATGATATAATGTTATTCCTCGGTGGTTTAAAAAGCTAACGAATTAAGTTTCTCCGCGTTTGAACGCAAACTTTGGGTCAGGCGAAAAAGAAATAAGCCTGTAGAAGATGACGCGTAGCCTTTAACAGTGCTCCGTGCCAACAGCGTTGGGTCAAAAACCTTAAACAGCCCAGTAAGGAAAGATGGCAGCTTGCAGAGGACTTCCATTGGACATGTTCGCGCGCACTTGCCGGAACGTCTTGTTTTGGTTTCGTTTCAATAATAGCGACAGCTGGATGTCGCACTGTCGCACTCATCTGTTGATCCCGAAAGTGGCTCAGTCTCGATTTCAAAGAATAATCCTCGAAATCGCGACACTAATCAATGCTAATAAAAAAAACTATTTACGGTGTTATTTTATTTTGTCCTCCATAAAACAGGTAAACTTTACAGGAGAACTGGTCTTTTTCTTTTTTTCATATTTATTTGTGTTTATTACCATGGCATTTGTTACTCTATACCAGGGGTGGCCAATGCTGCGGCTCGCGAGCCGCATGCGGCTCTTCGCGTGTTAAAGTGCGGCTCGCAACTCCCTACTCCTTGCTTGCGGTTCTAGCGTCGCACTGCTCCGGATACCAGAACCAACGGCTTGTTCGATCATTCTGCTTTCTTTGCGATGGGCGTCGACGGAAAACGCGACTTTCAAGCTTGGAAGTTTCGGACGACACACAAGTTCAAAGGAAGTCGCGAAAAGGGCAACCGGAAAGCTTCAAAGAAGAAAAGTTCATCCGCGGCAGCTAACTCTAACCTCGGTCGGGGCGGCGCGGCGACGCTTTCGAGTCCGATCGCTCGAGTTTCATCGGCAGCGCTGACGAGCTCGTTAGTGCATCGGAAAAGAAGATGGTTGAAAACAAAGAGAGCTGCAGATGAGCGTGCAAGTACTGCTATCGGCGAGATCGGCGCGATGGAAGCTCTCGTCAGTGGCGCGGCATGCTCGACTTGCGGAAAGTGCGAACTCGCCGTCCAGGAATCGGCCGCTACGCGAAGGGACTGGCATCTTTTCTGGAGCTGTGCTATGCAGTGGGGGAATTCTAGTTTGGTGGTCCAGGCTTTGACACTTGGAACTATATGACTACCAAGTTTCGTGCGGTTTGAGTGAGAATTTAGGTACGTCACATAAAACTAAACTTTCATTTACGTTTTTCTCAAATTGGTATTTTTGTGTTTTCAGAGCTTGTGCACACAATTTTCACCATTTGTGGTTACCGTATCACAACCAAATTTTGCACAGCTGTTCCTAGTGATGTATAGAGTGTGCAAATCTTGCTGGTTATGCGATTGGCACCATTGAAGTTTTATAAAAAAATATAAAACTAAAAGTGAAACATAAAAAGTGATGACTCAATAGTTCACAATTTTTATTTTCTCTCCAGGCGTAGACATTTTTTTTCAGGTAGATTTGCACACTCTACTGTTTACAAGGAAGCAACCAGGCCATTTTAGGATGCTCTCTTTTAAGT
>JAZHYW010038627.1:0-17814 GCA_037355805.1 Ixodes ricinus | reverse complement strand
AAATTTGAGAGAAAAAGGGTGCACAAGAAAGGCATTTTATATGCCTTCATACGTGCACAGATATTTCACCAAGGCAGGTATCAGAAAACTGACTACATATATGACAAGAGGAGCTCAATATGTACTAGCTGTGCAAATTTCAGCCTCCTAGCTTCAAAATTAAAAAAGAAATATTCTCGAGGAGCATGTCCCCTTAAAACTACAGAGTCTGTTGAATGATGCGAGGAGGGCAATCCTAGGACTACCTAAGCACGCTCGCTTAGAGGAGCTGCACAACTGCATCTGCCTCCCTGAATTCAAAGTTCTCCTCCGATAACAAAAGAAAGCCCATCTTGCACGACTCCAGCACACCAAAGAAGGCCGAGCCATTGCGACATACTTGGACGTTTCGATCCAATTTGTGAATCCCATTCCGGAGCCCAAGGCCCCCTGGGAACTCATCAGTCTCACACCCGGCGCCAAACATTTCCCATGAAATATGAATACGAAGAGGGACAAAGAAAGACGAAAGCACCAAGGCAAGCAACCTCGGCAGGAAATACAAGAGCTTCTGAAAGACCAAAACAACATAGTGGTGTATACCGACGCATCTACCAACCCCACTACTGGTACGCGGGTGGGGGCCGCGTCGATATACCCCTGCTCTCAAGGGACACCGGAGGCCAACTTGCTCATGGCCAGACCGGCGGGAAGGTCTGGAGACTCTGCTGAGATAGCGGAACTCTATGCCATCCTCCTTGGGCTGCACAGCACCGAGGCGCTGAATGTCAGCGACAAACAACTCATCCTCTACACAGACTCTCAATCAGCCATCAGAGAAATCCAAAGACATCGCTCCACCTGCAGCTCCACGATAGACAAGATCTACCAAACAGCCAACAGGTTACAGAAAAAAACAACATTCAGTTCAACATCTGATGGGTCCCTGCTCACAGCGGGATCCCTGGAAATGAAGCTGCACACGAGACTGCTGGATACGAGATGAGAAGAATTTCATCGAGCCCGTCCACATCCGCGCAATCCTCCCAGCATGCTCCTAGACCATCCAACTCATCCTCCGAAGACTACGACCCTAGAGAATGGATTCGCCATGAACGAAACAAGCGGCAAAAAGAACTCAAGGAGTTGTGGACTCCTGCCTACGACCTTATTCCCGAAAAAGTGTTTCTGCAGAAAACACACGGTGCTACTTCACCGTATTCGTACTGGTGGTGCAATGACTCCTAGGACTATATATCACATTGAACTTAATTAGTACACTTAAAAGAATAGAACTTTATGCCGTCCCCTTTGACCCTAGCTGTGAATGATGTAAGGATCCCAACCCTATCCCCCGACTCAATCATGGGAATGGTCGGCTCTCGCCGGGCATTGAGAGGATGTCTTGGGTGACCTTCCACTCGACGAAAGACCTACGAATATGGGAAAGTGGACACACCCAACTGGGGTCTCTGAAAGGAGGACTCGAATCCTGAAGTCCCTACTTGACTATCTGTCTCGTGGGGAGCTCAAAGTCTGAAGCCTCCTCACCTTGAACATCTCATCTCTCACCCTCATCGTCACCCAAGAAAGATTTTAAAGTCTGGCCAGGTTTCCAAACCACCGATGGCGGGTGGAAAATCAATGCTTAAGCAAAAATCCACATGATCTTTCTGTTAATAACTATGTTTACTACTAATAAATAAATACTTTCTGGAAATTTTGTTTTCACGGGCATTCTGCTGTGTATCTAGCATGCTGGAGCATTCTGCTCCAGACATTCTGCTGTGTATCTAGCGATGGAAAACGTTGGGTATTACATTAGTTTTCTAACTATAGTTTTCCTAAACAATGTCAGTGTGTTCATAATAAAAAGCACCTTTAATTCCTTTCACATTTCATGTACACTGATGAAACTTTGCACTGCATTTTGTCTCGCCACTACCAGTATATGCTCTAATTTTCATTCGTACTAAGCCAAAGGTTCAAAAGTGCACCCTTTTGGGTAGTGTCCTCCCTTAAAGGCCGACGACCAGTTCGCGCTTTCCCCTTTTCCCTCACTTCCTCCTCTTCCCCCTTCTACCCTGTCCACCGTTGCCTGTTTCCTTCTCCCTTATGGTGAGGAGGATCTTCTGCCTTGCAGAATCTCGAGTCTGGTCGTCGGCCTTTAAGGCTCGTTCACACACCTGAGTTTAACTACGACCGACTGAGACAAGACCGGCTTTTAAGCGACTTGTGACTGCTCACGACTGGCTGCACAGCAATGCAGAAAGTCGTAAACCCTCACAGGAGGCTTAAAAACCAGTTTTTAGCCTCTCCGGTCGTAAGCAGTCGCAAGGGTGTGAATGAGCCGTTACATCAGTACCGAATTTCGCAGCAGCTGAAAGAAACAATATAAAAATTTAAACTGCCAACCTTTTGTTTTTAATAAGTCAGATTAAATTCTGATTCCACATCAACATTTGTATCTTCCTCATAGATAGGAGTAGTATCAAGAGAAAACGATAAAGACATTTTTACAAACATATTATACCTTGCCTCAAAAAGCACACCTCGAGCGAGTTCAAGGGAGCTTGCAACAAGAGCTAGAGCATGACCCAATGTATATTCAGGTGCAGAACACAGAGCAGTTGCTCTGAAAAATATTAAACAATGCTAACTAATCATTGACCCAGCCTCTAGATCACAGCTGGAGAAGAATCATTTACTACGCACCAACGCATTTGTGTGATGACTAACAGTGGCATTTGGACAAGAGGCTCCAGAGCAAGGCCAAATAGTCTGGCTCTGTGTGCACAGTCTATGTGGCCAACCAAGCTGGAAATTCGATTCAGGTTTCTCGGATACTGCTGGCATTTGAAAGGCCCACTTGGTCCAGGCATTAAGCAAATGCCCTTACGGTTTGTTAACCTCGTGTGTTAGTATGTGCCCGATAAGGCAAGACTGTTAAAAGAATGACCTGGGACGCTGCCGGAATTTGTCAGGCTTATTGCTCATAAAGGCTTCAGTGTGGCACGCTTAAATATTAAATTGAGCAGAGCCTTTGCGACCTACGTTGCACTCGGTTGTATGTATACTTCGATTGGGTACAGATCCAAGAGGTGTCATACTCCGCTCGAGGAGGAGGAAAGAAGGAGGGAGAGAGAGGAGAATGATAGAGGAGGGAAAAAGGAAGGAGAAGAGGATCGGAGAAAAAGAGAGAGGAGTGAGTGAGGAGCAAACTGAGAAGAAAACCCCCGAAAATTTGTTGCAAAAAAAAAAAAGAGGGGACTTGCGGTTGGAGAGGTTCTCTGGCGATTCGTTGTGGGCACTTTGTTGTGGGAACTTTGTTGTGGCGTTCTAGCGGATTAAAAACGCTGTTTCAAGATGTTCGACTAAACACTGGTCGCTTACTGTTACAGATTATTAATGGGGTTAATATTTTTAAAACCCTCGACTAGCTCTACCTGCTCCGAAAGGGGATGGGCTGCACCGGGAGGAACGCAAGGACGCCAGCTGGCAAAATAAGGACTGCGGCAACGCTGCAGGTGCGCCTGAACTGGCTGTGGTGGAAGTTGATGGACGGCCCCATCCGCTGCAATGATTCCTTTCTCCGAGTCCTCGATATCATCGCTAAGCACTACCCGATGCCTTAGAGCACTCAGGGGATGCGATCTAAGATTTAACTAAAAAAAAACGTTTTGTGTTGATTTCTAAATTGATTTAATTAAGAACTCATTTTTAGTTTCAGGAGCAACAGGAGCAATAAGTGTGCACTCTTTACATTGGGGCCATTTCTCAGGTTTTCAAGAACGTACTAGGTTAATGGTTTTGATTTCATATAGCTGCTTTCTTAGCTTTAGAATTTGGGTTGTTTTGTTATTTTATTTCACAACATAAATTTATTTATTATTTATTTATTGAAAGTACCCTCAGGGCCCGAAGGCATTACAGAGGGGGAGAGCACATACATGAAACAAAGATAGTAATATAGTAACAAGTCAACAATATTAAATATACAACAAACAAAGAAAAATACTAATAGGTCATGGGTCACTGCTAAAATAGCTAGTGATGGAATTTCTAAACAGGTTAGTATCAGTTATAGTAGCAATCAAACCGGGGAGGTGGTTCCATTCCTCGGCTGTGCGGGGTAAAAAGAAGATTGAAATGTTGTGGTAAACGAACTTGGAACTCCAACTTTATGCTGATGGTCAAGACGGGATGAAATGTAAAAGGGGAGTAATCATCCGATTGCGTAGGAGAGGGTTATGAAAATACATTTTATGAAATAGACATAGGCGTGAAATTTTACGTCGCAAGGAGAGAAGTGGTAAACATAAACTATTTTTCATTGATGTGACACTAGCAGTACGATGGTAGTTGGAAAGAATGAAACGGGCTGACCTATTCTGAATGGATTCCAATGCAGTGGTTAGAGTATCGTGACCGGGATCCCAGATGGAGGCTGCATATTCTAATTTAGGCCTGATTAATGTTTTGTAGAGGATCAATTTTAGTGAAATAGGTGCCAATGAAAAGTTGCGTTTTAAGTAGCCCAACATGCAGTTAGCACGGGTAGTAACATACTGAATGTGGGGTTTCCATGAAAGGTTATTTGTTAAGTGAACACCAAGGTACTTGTACGTTTCCACTTGCTCCAAAAGGTTGCCATCTAGGTGGTAACAGGGACTGTTGTTAGGCTTGCGGGACACTCTCATCTGTTTACATTTACTAGTGTTTAGTTTCATTAGCCATAATTCACACCAACGAGAGACAGAGTTAATATCAGACTGAAGTGTAGACAGGTCAGAATCGTGACAGATTTCACGGTAAATTACACAGTCATCGGCGAAGAGACAAACGGATGAAGACACATTAATGGGAAGATCGTTAATATAGATTAAAAATAGTAGTGGGCCTAAAACCGACCCTTGAGGAACTCCAGAGTTCACAGACACAGGAGGAGAGTTTTCGTTGTTAATTGTTACAAATTGTGAACGGTTATTTAGAAAAGACCGAATCCATGCGAGAACGTTGGGGTCAATGTTAAGTTTTGAAAGTTTTAACAGTAATAGCTCGTGACACACCTTATCGAATGCCTTGGCGAAATCTAAGAAAATGCAGTCCACCTGGGAGCCTCGGTCAAGAATAGAATGCATGTCATGAGTGAAGGATAGGAGCTGAGTATCACAAGATAATGATTTACGAAATCCGTGCTGTGCTTCGGTGAAAAAATTATTCGACTCTAGGAAATGTACGAGTTGGGAAAAGATAACGTGTTCCAGAAGTTTACATGGTATGCTGGTTAATGAAATGGGACGATAGTTGTTAGGGGAATACTTATCGCCACCTTTCGGAATTGGAACCACCTTCCCCACTCGCCAATCACAAGGTAAAATACCATCTTGCAGCGACTGTTCAAACAATTTTGAGAGAATAAGAGACGAGTATAGTTTAGTGTTTTTCAAAAACTTGGAATTAATTCCGTCCACTCCTGATGAGGATGATAACTTCAGTTCATCTATAATTTTTGCAATACCCGCAGGATCAACAAAGATAGAATCCATTGGCAGATAACAGGAACAGCTCATCGAAGGGTAAGTTATGTTGCGAATATCGGAGAAAGATTCCATAAATATACTATTTAAGACATTAGCACATTCGTCACTGGGCACGCTGTCACCACTAGAAGTTGTAAGAGAAATTGAAAAACGGTCCTTTTTGTTAACAGTATTCCAAAATTTAATGGGGTTATTTACCAACATGTCTGGAAGACTATGTGTGAAAAAGTGAGATTTAGCGCCTTCAATCGCTCTTTTGTACACTTCTACAGAACTGTGATATGCGGCCCAGCGACGCTCACACTGGGAAAACTTGGCCGCACGGTACAAGCGCTTTTTTTATTTGACAGTCTCTTCAGGGCTTTCGTGAACCAAGGTGACTGATTATTTTCAAGTATATTTCGGAGCGGTACGTATTTGTCGATAAGGGAGATTATCTTATCTTTATACAAATTCCAGTTTTCATCAACAGAGCGCCCCGAAAAGTCTGTCAAATACTGGTCAAAGAAAACCGCAAGATCATTGTTGATCTGATCAAAATTCGCTCTGCTGTAATCGCGTATTTTCTTTCGTTGGTCAGTCGGCCTAGATACCGACGTTTTGAAATGAAAATGTAACATAGAGTGATCACTGATCCCTGGAAGATAAGTTATGTCACTTGCATGTTCCGGGTGAGTAGTCAATATTAGATCTAAAACACTTGCTGTCGTCGGAGACACTCTGGTGGGATGAAGAACCAATTGCGAAAGGTTAAAATCCAGACACAAATTAATGAACGAATTACACTCGGTAGTGTGTACATTCATACAATGAACGTCATCTGACCATGATATAGCGGGAAAATTGAAGTCACCCAGAAGGAAGATGGGTGCGCTGGGATACCGCATCACTATGGTGTTAATGGCGTTATGCAAAGTCTCAACAAATGACGACGAAGATGAGGGTGGCCGATAACATACTCCCATGATCCACTTCTTATGGTTCAAAACAAGGCCTACCCAGGTTAGTTCTATATCACACGCAATGTTTAATGAAAAAGATTTAATATGGTCAGCAATTGCAATCAGGACGCCACCGCCACACCTGTCCTGTCTATCGTTCCGATACACATTGAACTTTTTTGAACCATCAAACAGTTCACTGTTCCGTATCTTCCCAGAAAGCCATGTTTCCGTTAGAACAACAACATCAGCATCGGTAGTATCAATGATGGAACACAATTCATCACGTTTTTTTATTACACTCCTTATGTTAGTAAACAAAACAGAGACGTCGGAAAACTGTGACAGCCTAGCTCTACCCCTCGACAAATCCTACGTTGGCGAGCGCGCCTCAGCGGAAACTTGAGTAAGAGATGACTGTGTCTGGGGAATTGTCGGCTGTGCGGGAGAGACAATAGGCAAACTAGAAGGACCTAGCTCGTAGACTTCGCCATTTGTCGAGTTGAAAGCGTAACACCGGTTGTTAATGTGCAGCTTGTTGTACCTAAGCTTAAACGCTCCTCCGTTAGCTTTACCAAATTCTAACAGTCTTTTTCTCGCATTACGCGTAGCAAGCGAAAAGTCTTCGCTAACCGTAATACGGTGCGTTTTTAATGCTTGTCTTGCTATCAGGATCTGGTCCCGCAGTTTAAATGACGAAAATTTTATAATTATAGGTCGGCATTTTTCGTGACAGAATCTTCCGAGACGATGAGCCCGAACAACAGAGTCGCCCGTAACTGGCATGCCAAGGGACGTTCGCAAAACGCTCAACATTCTTTCTTCCGTCTGGGCCCAAGTTTCTGATATGGTGTCAGTAACCCCAAAAAATATCAGATTGTCTCGACGGGACTGATCTTCCGCCTCGTCAAGACGTGCTCGCAATGCAATATTTTCGCCCTGTAAACCATCAGCAACATTTCTGGCGTCGATTACTGCTGTTTGAAGTTGTGCTACAACAGAGGCGCTGGATTCGACTGCAAGGAGCCTCGAGTTGATGTCCGAGATGTTGGTCCTCATTGTTTCTTGGTTCTGCTTAATCTCGTTAATAGATGTTAGGATTCCTGATTGTGACGACTGAATCTGTATTGATCGCGCGTTAACGTCAACAAGCATTTGATGCATTTCATTAAACTGTTTTAACTGCTCGGCGTTCATCGGACCAGGATTGGTTTCCACATCGCCAGAGGTGAGAAGCAGGAGGCTAACGACGTCAACACATTCGCACATGGTTTCAGATAGCACTTGTGAGCACGGGAACACAAATAAGAAGACATTGCTAGTTCTTTTAGCGTATAATGAGGGGGATGAACCAACCTGTACGAACAAGAAGAAGGCTGCGTAAGTGGACTGCATGTTACAGGTGCTCCCGTGCTCACTCAAGGCGGCGAGGCGCCGGCTGGCGTTTATATCGGCTCTGGATGGTGGTGGCGATGTCGATGTGACTGTTGACGTTGTCGATACGGCGAGACTGTCGTCGAGGATCATGTGGCGACGTGGCCACAGATACGCAGCACTTTCTTGAAGCGGAAATCCACTGTCACGGTGATCCACACGGTTTGGCACGCGCTCTCGAAGAATGAACTCCTTGAATCCTGGACCGTCATCGGCCCGAAAGCCGGCAACGGGAGGCAGACCATGACCTGTACGAACAAGAAGAAGGCTGCGTAAGTGGACTGCATGTTACAGGTGCTCCCGTGCTCACTCAAGGCGGCGAGGCGCCGGCTGGCGTTTATATCGGCTCTGGATGGTGGTGGCGATGTCGATGTGACTGTTGACGTTGTCGATACGGCGAGACTGTCGTCGAGGATCATGTGGCGACGTGGCCACAGATACGCAGCACTTTCTTGAAGCGGAAATCCACTGTCACGGTGATCCACACGGTTTGGCACGCGCTCTCGAAGAATGAACTCCCTTGAATCCTGGACCGTCATCGGCCCGAAAGCCGGCAACGGGAGGCAGACCATGACCTGTACGAACAAGAAGAAGGCTGCGTAAGTGGACTGCATGTTACAGGTGCTCCCGTGCTCACTCAAGGCGGCGAGGCGCCGGCTGGCGTTTATATCGGCTCTGGATGGTGGTGGCGATGTCGATGTGACTGTTGACGTTGTCGATACGGCGAGACTGTCGTCGAGGATCATGTGGCGACGTGGCCACAGATACGCAGCACTTTCTTGAAGCGGAAATCCACTGTCACGGTGATCCACACGGTTTGGCACGCGCTCTCGAAGAATGAACTCCCTTGAATCCTGGACCGTCATCGGCCCGAAAGCCGGCAACGGGAGGCAGACCATGACCTGTACGAACAAGAAGAAGGCTGCGTAAGTGGACTGCATGTTACAGGTGCTCCCGTGCTCACTCAAGGCGGCGAGGCGCCGGCTGGCGTTTATATCGGCTCTGGATGGTGGTGGCGATGTCGATGTGACTGTTGACGTTGTCGATACGGCGAGACTGTCGTCGAGGATCATGTGGCGACGTGGCCACAGATACGCAGCACTTTCTTGAAGCGGAAATCCACTGTCACGGTGATCCACACGGTTTGGCACGCGCTCTCGAAGAATGAACTCCCTTGAATCCTGGACCGTCATCGGCCCGAAAGCCGGCAACGGGAGGCAGACCATGACCTGTACGAACAAGAAGAAGGCTGCGTAAGTGGACTGCATGTTACAGGTGCTCCCGTGCTCACTCCTTTTTTCGGGATTTTTTCGGGATTTTTTTCGGGATTGCGTCAATCCTGGCTAAAATTTGTTTCCCAAACTTATTTGAAAGTGGCTGCTTACTATTCCGCTTACAAATCGCCACGGTCCGCTGAGTCGAGGGTATTAAAAATATTGACCGCATTAATTATCTGTAACAATAAGCGACCAGCGTTTAGTTGAACATCCAGAAAGTTTCTAAATCTGCGAGAACGCCCTAAGCACAGGAAAAGAAGATATCCCATTCCAATCGTCTGCTTCCCCACAAAAAGTACCCACAACAAATCGCCAGGGGACCTCCCCGACTGCAAGTCCCCCTTTTTCATTTCTCAACAAATGTTCAGGGGCCTTTCCCCAGTTTCCGCCTCCCTCCCTCCTCCTCTCTCATCCTCCTCACCTTCCTTCTTTCCTCCTTTCTCATTCTCCTCTCCTTCCTTCTTTCTTCCTCGAGCAGAGTATGACACCTCTTGGATCTGTACCCTCCAACTGAAATGGCATCAAGTACTGGATGAGTTAAGTCAGTGGCGTACACAGGGAGGGGCCGAAGGGACCACGCCCCCCCCCCCCAAAACTTCCGAGCGGGGGGGGGGAGTCACTGACTTTCGGGTTTATCAATATCAATGCGGTGTTGTTTATTCTTTTTTTAACAGCGGAAGCGACTTTGTGAAGAAGTTGTAAAAAAAAAAAGAAATAAGAAAGGAAGGGAATGCAATATGCCATTTATGACATAGTAAAAATAATAAAAAATGTGTAGTTTTAACGTCTTTCAAGTAATATGACTGAGAAATAATTAACGAATTTATTCATTAAATAGTCTATCATAAAAGGGTGGCGATCAGTCGGATTAATTTGCTAACGAACCCCCCATCTCCAATCAAGATTCAACGCTTTATGAAAGCCATGGATTGTGCGATATAACAAAAATATGTAGGACCAAAGGTTCTACAAACCACAGCACTAAGATTATGGAAGCATCCGACTTCATATTGAACGCTTTGCAGAATTTCCACGCGTGTGAAACGATACAACACAACCTTTAGTAAGAAGAAAAAAACGACAAAAACATCAAACATTTAATAAGATGGGTCCAGCTTGTGGGGACCCCACAGATCGTGATAAACGCAACCAAGGACTGCGGGTTGCGCGATTGGGCGTACATGTAAGCCGCGGCCTCCGCAATCTGCTTTTTGTGTATATGTGTGTTGCTTTTGCGTTTTCTTCTGTTCCAATATAGCTTTATATAACGGTCGTCGCGGAGTAGCCGGCACTGCGGGATTCACACACACGCGCACACACACACAGGCACACACACACACACACACATATGTGCATATATATACTACCGTATAACCGGCCGCATACCTCATTTGTTAAATATATTGTGAGGTAGGCTGCACTGCGTAGCGTTACTCAGGAAACAAAATATATTTGTTTACTTCTACTTTTATTGCTTCGCGAGTGCCCCAATTGCGCGGAGTCACCGGGGCTGGTTTGTCGTCGCCACGGAGCAGCCCCCGTGTCCCCCGTCTTAATTGTTCCTCGAGAACCCCCGCTCTGGGTGCGTACCATGCGCTGTGCCCCGCTCGAGCGCAGCGGGGCCCCTCGATGTTTTGTAGCCTTTTTCATTTTGAGAAGAAGCGTCGGTATGCTGTTCTTGCACCCCGACGAGGGTTTTTTCCTGGAAGCGGTCTACAGTTAGGGCGAAGGTTTTTGGGAGTTTTCGGGGTATGTGCACGTGTCCTTTCTTAATTGGATTTTGTATTATATATGTTTGTTTTGTACCGCGTGGCTCCCATTGGTCTAAAAAGAGCGATATCTGGTTGGCTCCTTGGGTGGCAGGAAAACTTTGAACAAAGTGAATATAGGCACCTAAAGGCGCGGGATTTGCGGCTAGGGGCGCGAGATAGGGGCGCGAGTGTGCGAGCTGCTGCCTCAGGACGAGAGCCAAGTGCAATATGTGAGTGTACAAACCATTTTCTATCGTTCCTTTGTTTTGTCCTGTGACTTCCTTTTGTGAACAACCTTCGGAAACCTTAGAAATCGACACCAACGATCAAATCATGCGAGATTTTCGTTGGTTCGATCAGGTTAAGATGGGGAGCAATTTATGGTGAAGCAGCTTTCCAATGTCTATCGTCTATCCATCAAGGTGTTCCACGTTTCTACTCATGCATCATTGCCTTATCAGCCCCGATGACTGGAGGCTTCGTGCATTGGAATCGTGCTTTATAAAACGTTTGTTTTTATGATTGTCGTTTTCTGCTAACTCTGGTGCCTTCTGTTGACGTGACTTGTAAATAAAAAAGTAAAGTGCAAATGCCTTCCTGGTAAGAATTTCCGGGGCACCATTTTTATGTATCAATCATCCCAAAACCAATATGACAGCTTTATTTAATTTATTTAATAAAATATTGCATAGTTATTTGAAAAAAAAATGAAAATGCTTTTATTTTTTGGGGGCTTTCTTTCTCTTTTTATCTTGTCCCTCTTTACCCCCTTATCTTGTCCCCCGTTGGTCCGCCCCCCCCTTCCCCCGAAATGAAATCCTGTGTACGCCACTGAGTTAAGTGATTACACATAGGGCAGGCTCAACTTACGGGTCAACTGCAAGGCATTCTGCATGTGGGCATCTGGTTCTGGCACATATACTACAATTCTGAGCAAAGTTTTTCGAGCATTTTTTGCACTTGTGTGGTTTTTAAACACTGTGTTCGAAAATGGTGGAAAAAACGGGTATGAGAAAAGGCTTGGGGGCCCTCCTTGCATTTAGATGGCTTTTCACCTGTGTGCATTCGAGTATGACTTTTCATATAGGAATTTCAAGCAAGGGCTTTAGGGCACAGCTTCCACTTAAATGGCTTTTCACCAGTGTGCACACGATTATGGCCTTCTGAATGGGAATTTTGAGCAAAGGCTTGGGGGCACTGCTTGCATTTAAATGGCTTTTCACCTGTGTGCATTCAATTATGATTTATCAGATTGGAATTTTGAGCAAAGGCTTGGGGCACTGCTTGCACTTAAATGGCTTTTAACTTGTGTGCATTCGATTATGGTTTCTTAAATGGGAACTTTGAGCAAAGGCTTGGTGGCACTGCTTGCACTTATATGGCTTTTCACCAGTGTGTGTTCGATTATGAATTTTTAGATGGCAATTTTGAGCAAAGGCTTGGGGGCACTGCTTGCACTTAAATGGCTTTTCACCAGTGTGTATTCGAATATGCTTTTTCAGATTGGAACTTTGAGCAAAGGTTTGGGGGCACTCCTCGCACTTAAATGGCTTTTCACCAGTGTGCGTTCGATTATGGCTTCGCAGCTGGCAATTTACAGCAAAAACTTTGGGGCAATGCATGCACTTAAAAGGCTTTTCATTAGTGTGTATTCGATAATGGCTTTGTAGATGGGAATTTCCAGCAAAGGCTTGAGGGCACTGATTGCACTTAAATGGCTTCTCACCAGTGTGCATGCGATTATGGATTTGCAGATGGGAATTGCAAGCAAAGGCTTGGGGGCACTCCTTGCACTTAAATGGCTTTTCCCCTGTGTGCGTTTGATTATGGCGTCGCAGACTGAAATTTCGAGTAAAGGCTTTGGGGCACAGCTTGCACTTAAATGGCTTTTCATGAGTGTGTGTTCGATTATGGCTTCGTAGATGGGAATTTTTAGCGAAGGCTTGGGGGCACTGCTTGCACTTAAATGGCTTTTCAACAGTGTGCGTTCGATTATGGTTTTGCAGAAGGGAATTGTAAGCAAAGGCTTGGGGGCACTGCTTGCACTTAAATGGCTTTTCACCAGTGTGGGTTCGATTATGACAGGTCAGAAGGGAATTATAAGCAAACTCTTGGGGGCAAAGCTTGCACTTAAATGACTTTTCACTGTTGTGCTTTTCAGTGTTGCCAAGCACTTGGGCCTTAGAGCCAGACTTGGGAGGATGCTTGCATTTGGATTGTTCATCACCATGGGCAGCCAGGTGGCTCACAATTCCATGCCGATATCTGGTGACATAGGTGCAGGAACAGCATCTGAACCAGATGTCCTTGGTGACTTTCAGTGGGCAGCTGGTCTCTTCCAGCAATGTTGCTCCATCACCTAGAAGAAAAGATCATATGTATTCACACACAATGAAAGCCCAACTCAGATAGCCACTTAGTTTGGAAAAGAGTAGCCATTAAGGCAGCTTTGCCACAGCTGATAGTTTTATATTTTGCTGCACTTTGAAATTCGATTCACGAAAGTACTCAAATGCAACTGGCATCACATGGGAAGTCCCTAATCTCGAAAAATAGAAATCATTATAAAAAATCATTTTTTTATTATTTTGATTTATAAATTTTACTTTACATATCATCTCACTTTAGAAATTTTTCTGTTTTAAAAATTGTTCTTTCTTCACAAGAAAATGTATTTACCACAGTACCTTTGGATTGAAAATCTGGATCTAAATACCTTTGAGGGGCTGGAACCTAATTATTCAGGAAGTAGAAAAAAAACAATATCTCTAGAGATTAAGATATGTTGTTTTCTAATTGGCAATGATTTTGGTTATGGCAGGTCATATGGAAAGTCTTCCATGAAGTTATCAGTAAAAGGATATTAACATGTGGTGCAGTCCTGTCCCGCTAATATGGATGCCTGCTATAGACACAATTTTGGGGGACCAATCCCTTCCTATGCAACTCTGCCTCATGAATACTAAAAGCCGGAGTGCGCGCTAGGATACCTAGTTCTGGAAACAAACTGGGTAAATACATGAAAGTTTGTCTCATTATTACGGACACAAGAGGGCCCACTAATAAAAAGAAAGAGCTTAGTTAAGACCTTGGGTTACAGAGTTTCACTACTTTCTGCTGCTGGTTTCGCTTCCTTCGAAAGGCGTGACCTTGGCACCGAAGATTGGCTCAATTTATCGGGGTTTCCTAGCCAGATGGGTAACCTTTCCTTCTTTCCTTATGTTATGATGTTCTTCAGGTTTGTCATCTGTGTCCACTTTCTAGCTTGTCTGGCCTCTTTCGTCTATGGACATTTGCGAGCAGCCACGTTTTGGTTGGAAATCAGTCAGGTAACCGTGGGCCCACCTTGGCAAGGCCATAATTCCATAGGGAGCACTTAGCTGGCTCAGGCCAGGACAGGAATCTAAAGAACAGACATACAGGGCTAAATTTGAAGATACAGATAAAATGTGCACTATGTGTAGAGAGGAGATAAACAATTGAACATGTGATTCTAACATGTAAGGAGTTTAGTGTTGCCCTTCCCAAAGAGGTGACAGATGTACTGGGGCCCAAGTTTCGCTGAAGATGGCAGTTCGGATTACAGTAAAGTAGATGCAATGAAGAGGACCTTAGAGTCCTGGTGGAAATTATCTAGGAAAAAGTGATTGAAGAACAACTACCATAAAATACTGGGGCAGCGCTCATTGGGGAAACACTGCTTCTTGAGCTTTTTTCTTATTTATGGTCCAATTCAAATGAAATTTATAGAGCATAATCATCTTCCCATTCTGATGACAAATATTCACTTTGTTTTTAAAATAGCTTGGTTAGTTTTGGTAAAATTAACTATTTTATTTGAACATTTTATGGGCGAGATTCCAAAAAGTCTGATGACGAAACTCAAAATATGAATATATCTTTGTAAACTAGAAGGTCTACAGGAATGCAATAAGGTATAAATGAAGGTTCCATGATTACTTATAGCATTTTTACGGCATTTCTGAAATTTTCAGTTTATAAATTAATTTTTACAATCTATATTGAGGTGCTAACAAAAAATACTGATGCGCTAGTGTTGATGCAATTAGACCCCTTATTGCATACCCCACTTATACACCTACCAGCGAAAGAAAGAATTAGGAAGATCGGTCATGTACAGGCCGAGATACGGCAGTCCGCAAAATAGCAAACCGCGCAAAAGTCTCATTTCGAGAAAACAGCAAAAAACGCTCAGGGACATATTTTTACTGCACTTTCCGGAAATTCTTCAGCTATCTACAGCAGTAGGTTTTAGTAGCCACCAGGAACATAGTCCGTGTGCATTTTGGCCTGCGTGCCTTCTTCTTCACTTTGAGCCCTCTGGATGCCATCCTGGCTGGCATGCTTGGTGTCCGACGCGGCACTCCGGCTGATGGTCCACAAGGGGTGCTCTTGTTCGGTCCTCCTACCCGCGGCGTAATCTCCACTCGGATGCGACATCCCCGCAGATCTTGCAACGCAGGCTGAGTTTTAGTGCAAGTCCATACTCGCGATCGCATTTTATGAGTTCGACATCGCGCAACAATGCTTTACACTTCGCGCGAGTTGAAGGAGCTTAGCCAGTTCTGACTGCCGAGTGCTTACCGCGGCGAGACTCCTCTGCACTCCACGGGAGCTTCTTGTTCCGCGCCTCGAGTATCGCCGGCCATCAGGGCAGCTTTCCGCGTCATGAGCGGACGTCGTGACGAAAGTTCTTTGAGTTTTTCCTCGGCTTTTTTTTCTCTCTCGTCCGACCCCGGAAGCTGCTTGAGCATCACCGTGTCGAGCCGCACTCGCTTGCTTGAGAGTCACGGATGTCGACGGGCGCCAGTCGATGGCGACATCTTCGCGCTCGGGCTCCCGCACCCCTCGTCAAGCCGACGATTAGGCTCGCGGGAAGTTGAACTGCAGCCGTGGAGTAGCTTTTTCTGGCGCTTTTTCGTTCGTTTTCCTCGAACTTGTGGGTTGTGTGAAACTTTCTCTGTGGAGTTGTGATCGGCATGGTCAGAGACGCCGCGACGTATAATCAAAACAAGATGGCGGATCAGAGAGCAACGAAAGCAGACGCCGCGTAACCCTAACGGCCGGGAATGAGAAAAGCGCCATTTGCACACGTGATCCGAAACAGCCAACCGCGTGGCAAGATTTAGTTTTTTTATTTGTGCTTCGCCGCTCGACGGCTGACCGCCGTCTGGGGCATCGTGAATGGCGGGAGAAGAAAGAGCGGGGCGGAGCTTTCAAATGAGACCAAAATGTCTCCCTTCCATCGCGTATGAAATTCTCGAGCTGCCGGCAAGGTCGAATTGTACCCTCTTTTTTTGCTTTTTTTCGGAGGAAGCATCTCCGTTTAGATACTTCAAATCGGTACCCTCAAAATAAATAGGGCGTATTTTGTGACAATGCTTAGAGAAAGATGCGAAAGTGCCTGTAGATATTAAAAAACATAATTTCAAAAAATGCCATTTTTTTGTCATTTCTTTGTTTCAAGGAGCCGTGGTCCCCCTTAAACTTCCATGAAAATGGGAATAATCCTGAAAATGGGTGCCTGTTCGGTCAAATCGGAGACGCTTAGTGTATAATCTGCAGTATTCCTAAGTTTGGAACATGTTAATAGTGGGCTGCTTGAACAAGAGTAAATGCTTCACCGGTATTTCACGCATAAGTAGCAACAAAGCTGGGGGCTGGAGAAAAGTGGGACTCCCTCCCTAGTGGCTCTGACTCCAACGCTTCGAAAGTGTCTGTCACCTCAGATATTGACCAATAAGTCATGTTCCTCCGCACCTTCATTGGCCACACAAGGAAACTTTTTTTAGTCGTCAAAAAAAGTTATTTTCTTAATCCAAATTTTTCTGCAAAGTAGGCTTCTGTTTCCACCCCAACTCCCACATACCTCTTTCAGCTTCCTCTAACGCCTCTCTTAACTGACTTTGTCCTCTTCACTCTTTTCTAGCATTACCCCAGTACCTGGTAGGAGCCTCGCTTCCTCTCTTTTACCTCCAGACCCCCTCGTGTATCGAGCGGCGAGATGTTTTGAGTGGCAGCAAGAGCCGTACATTGGGAGAGCTCGGGCCAGCGGGAGTGTGGTGAGCGAAGGGGGCGCCTCGGGAGAAGAGTGAAGGAGAGGAGGAGAGCGTCGAACGAGCGAGAGTGAAGAAGGTAGCAAAGAGGAGATGAGTGCCACTTTAACACAACACGCTGTAGGCGCAGAGCACTGTTGAGGCTATGGTGTCGTCTGTAACAGGCTTATTTCTTTTTTGCCTGAATAAAAGTTTGTGTTCTAAACGTGAAGAAACATCATTCGTTAGCTTTTTAAGCCACCAAGGAATACCACATCCTTTTCTTGCCAGAGCCTGCCCAAATAAAACGAAAGACCCAAAATTTGGATGTCGATCAAATGCATTCCACCGGGCGAATGAATGAAAATGGCTGTCCTCCCCGCCTCAGCTGGGAGCAGCATGGGTTCCCGCGCATGTACTCGCGCCCTCTCACTCTGTGCTGCAGGCTGATTGGCTCACTCAGGAGGGCGCTAACGGCGGCAAGATCATAGACTGGTCACACACTCCCATATATGGCTCTGGTGGCGGCACCTCATGAGCGCCTCCCGTGAAGTAGCTGGTAGGATATGCGAGCAGACGCGCTTATGTCAACGCACGGAGTGAATATGTTATTTTGCATTTTATGCCTATTAAAAACGATTCCTTTGCGAAAGAAACGTGCCTAACATTTTAGTAAGTGATCTTTTTAGGGAATAACAGCGGCCTCGAAGTCGCTTCTACTTTTAAAAAAACTTAAAAATGTTCAAAAACAAGCCTGGAGCTTCACATTACAGCTTGTGCGACAGCGCGTCAGGGCTATTCACAGTCGCCTCCACTTCTTGTTTTCCAGATTT
>JAZHYW010038624.1:0-11527 GCA_037355805.1 Ixodes ricinus | reverse complement strand
ATGATCAAGGTGCGATGACGTCATGGAAAAATACAGGAACCAAGCTTCTGAACGAAGCAGAGTTGGGAAAGGTTTATGTACCGGAAAGGCACATAAATTACACAGAAAATTGAGACATGTCGACAATGGAGGCTCAACCATGTGATTTGACACATGCGTCTTCGGCACTGCTTTAGACTCTGGTAGTGATTACGTCCGGTGAGGCAACTGTGCTTGTTGATGCCCTCCTGGTATGCCGGCAGGCACTCGAGCTCCTTCGATCCCTTGACGCTTGAAAAGCAAAGTAAGGGAACTTGAGGTCAGTGGCCGAGCACCAGACGTCTGTTGTGGACGCTGCAGCTTAGTCTGTTGGTTTCCCTATCCAGGCAGTTTTTCTTGCACTCTTGATAGCTGCGGGCCATGGGGAAGTTCTTAAAGGCGCAGCGTCCTTTTCTGAAGTCCCATTCCACGCACCTGGAGCCGCTTCGGTACCACCAGGAGTGCTTCATGTCGATCCTGGAATTTTATAGCCAAGGTCATGAAAGTGACAACACGTGTCTTAAATTCACGCCTAAATGAGCCATGCAACGGCACATCTGTTGGAATTCGTCTCAGTTTAAACAAGTATACTCGCACACGAAGCCACTAACAAAACAAATTATTGCCTGGGGTAATTGCAGCGATGAAAGTGGGAATGCTTTCCTTCGTAAATCTTGATGGCGTACCGTTAAATCCCGAGATATGCCCCGCCCATATTTTGGCTTGCTTTGCTTTGTTTCTTTTAGAGACCGAAATATAGCCCACTCGTAGTAATCGCGGTGTTCGGATCAATGCTGACCTCGGCGTAAATGCGTCTGGTTAGCTATGGCGAGGTATCAAGCGAATATACACTGACTGGAGTGTACAGTCATCTTTGCTTCATTGTCCCTAGACACGATAAGAAATTTGGCAGGGGCACAGTGATCTAAATATACCCCGTCCTGCCTCGTCCTGTCTGCTTCTCCTCGTATCCTCGCTATTTTGGCGCTTCACTACAGCATTTTAACTTGACTGCATAGCGAAAGTTAGCCCACTCCTTATTTTCATCCAATTTACCTCACCATGCTAGGTGAGCTATTTCTCGGGATATTTGGGTAGTCATGTCGATATGTTTATGTAGTCACGGAAATTCATCTCTGCAGACGATAGTTAAATGGGTGGTGAAACAAATTTTGCACTTTCACTAAATAATCACTAGAATTAATTCTTGACATTGATAGCCTACCGAACACGCGTTAGTTTTTTTGTTTTGTTTTTTTCTACGCAAAATGGAGATAAACGAGCAGCGTTCCCCTTTTCAACCGATGCAAGTGACCACGTGATCTGGTTCGATTATTTGCCGCCAACGCGCATCACAGCCACTAGATGAGGTGGGCAAGGCACTGGGCAAGTGATACGTTCCAGATATTCTTAGGATTCGGCTCTTCCTGCCATTGTAGCGGTTGGACAAGAGCAATCACCTGAATGCTATTCGAAGTATTGATATTCACGAGCCTAAATCTGATGCTCAATCCGTGCTTGTGTCCAGCGTATACGTTGAGAAAAGGAGGGAGGGGGGAGACCAGAGCGTGCGGGGACGGCAGAACACTTTGATGTGGTTGGACTGATTAGTGGTTAAACGCATATCTAGCTGCCGTTGTCTCTGCTCACATTTCGAACGCATCGATGAGGCGATTGGGGGATCGGCGTCGAGCGCGCTTAGCGCAGACCAGATCAGAGCACGTGGAGCGAAAGCTCGCGCTGCAGAACCCAGGATCCTGGCCAATCCCCACCCTGCTCGTTTCGATCTAAACGAGCATTGTACCGGCGCGCGGTCGTGTACCACTACTGCGTGATGCACGTTAAAGACCGCAGGCTAGCGGTTGTGCTGCAGTGGCAAAATTTTGCATCTACAGCTGGAAGACTGGTCGCTCGTTTAGGCAAACCAAGTTCTAGGCTGTATAAACATACACACACCCCAATTCTTTTTTTACACGATCGGTTGTTAAACGCTGGCATCCAGCGTTTCACGTTCGCGTTTGAACCGGTTCAAACAGTGTGTAGGCACAAAGGCTGCTAGACTTACGTCTACCCTCTAGATCATTCCAGTCAGAGCTCGGCGTTCTGACAACACCGCAGGCTCTCGTCTCCTCCACTGCCTCATTTTCTCGACGAATAATCGGACTTGAACAGCGATGTGACGATCCCCGCGATTACGTCAATATTGCAATCCTTATGACAACGTCATCGAGCTTTGCAAACGAAAAACTGGAAAAAGAAAGTCAGATTTCCTTCTTCAATTTACACCACGTCAAGGACAACTTCTCGGTAAGGAAGGTTACATTCAAGTGTGCTTGGGCCATACTTGTGTAATCGGTTGTGTGTTCAACGTATAGGCATGAAACAAAACACCGATCTACGAGGCGCTCGGTACCGCCGGTCAGTCGAACTGCTTTTGTTCACGTGACCGCTTGCGGCCGCTGGTCGGGGCCGCTGGCGCTGCAGCCGCGCTGGCCGATACGTCTCCCGTTCTTCACCGAAAAGGTAATCATACCACGAAACCCAGACATGACGCGGACGCAACATGCATGCGCACACGAAAGAGTCTTCAATCTCCTCCGTTTGACATTGTGCCGTCATCCCTCTTTCTGAAAGTCTTCATCATAAGTCAACCGCTGCAGCGGGCACACATGTCGCGACGATCGACTGGGTGGAGCTGAGGCTGGTGCTCATCCAGGATGCTGATAAGTGATGGTACCCAGTGTTGTCGCCTTGAACTGCCGGGCTCAGATGGTGTGGGAGGTCGCAGTACTTCGTTGGCAGTGTCGTATCCAGAGTCGTACCCATCAAAAAAAGAAGCTAAAGAAACTCGACGCCACTTGTGAGGTGCTGACGATTCCGGCGGATTTCTCCTCCCTGTTCAGTGCGAACTCGAAACGATCTTTATCTTCGCTGTACATATCTCGTGCTTCTTGTCCCAAGATATTATGCCTCCAAGTCGAACTCTTTCGCCTTCTTCCCGCGGAACTAGATGATACCCATAATCAATGTTCTGGATATATGCTTGCGTACAGGACGTGCTGGACTAGTTGTAAAATCTGGTAGACGAGTACGCGGTCTGCGATCCATTAGTAGCTCTGTTCGAAGCATGCTCTGCACTCGAGCGACTTCGCTCTGTAGATTCAGTAGGCCCAGCCAAGAGTATTTGTCTGAGTCTGCACACTTTAAAACGTCTCTTTACAACCTAGCACGCCTTTCTCTTCGTACATCTTGTCTCCTAGTTACTTACTTACACCAAACTGATATTTTCAAAGTTGAGAGTAAGACGCGGCACATCCTTTGCAATCTCTCAGTTCTGCTCTTAGTCTCAAATCATGTTCCTCTGTGACGAGCTCCCATACAAGCACGTCATCGAGGTAAGCTCTGACGCCAAAGAGATTCTTAAATATTTTGCTCGGAAGCTTCTGGAAAGCCTCGGAGCGCGGTAGCACTGCAGAACGCACTGGCGTAGGCTTCGGGGGCATCGGCGCTCGTGCCCCTCCCCCCTGGCGAGGGATCCGTAGAAGCAGAGCCCCCCCCTTCCCCTCCCCGGGCCCGGGCCTCGATTCTTACCGAGTTGCAGAGACGCTGATTAGCAAGCCGTGTAACGAGCTTTCAGTGTGGCATGTAAACAAAATAACGCCCACGTTGCCTTTAATGACAAAATACAGTAGGAAATGCGAATCCCAGCGTGTTTTGGCCAGCTCTAACTTCCAGTTCAGCGGAAAGTGGCGCCAGGCACCCCCCCGCCCACCCCCCCCCCGGAAAACTTCTCAGCCTCGCTCCCCCCCCCCCGGGGTAAATGGCAAAGTCTCGGTGCCGCTGGCCGAACGGATAACCCAGGTAATCATAGCGTCCACAGAAGCCGCTGCAAACTGAGCAGATCCGTAGGAAATTCCTAGCGGAATTTTGTAATATTCATGGTTGATGTCTACCTTGCTGAAGCATTTAGCGTCAGCCAACTCCGCTTCAATCTACTTCTGCTTGGTGACTGAAAATGTTTTTTTTTTTTTTTTTTTTTTTTTACGCCTGCGTTTACTAGTTTCGGCACATGCAAACGCTCATTTTCCCGTTTTTCTTTCGTACAACCACCAAAGGGCTTAGTCAATAGGCCGGCTCCTTAACCTTTGCAATGAATCTTAGCCATCCTTTTATTTATAAATCTGAACGTCATAGATATACTTCTTCGACGTGCTTGCAGCGCGTGCTCCGCGGTAAGAACGCAGGTTGCAGAATTCGGCACTGGCGACATTGAAGGGCGTAGTCTCTAACATTGAAAGGACGTCAAGTTTCCGTGACCTTGAGTACCGACCTTTAAGCGGGTGTCCCTAACCACCCCCTTTCCCAATGAACTTTCAGTAGCGCTTCACTCTTCTTTGTCTACATTCACAGATAAAATATCGTAGTCATCGAAATCGCAGCTGTGTCTCGTTGCTTCATTCAACACGTTGTGAGACCTCGGCGAAGTAATTTTTTGTACACCTATCTTGCATGACTTGCGAAAAGTTAGGCAAGAGCGAGGTTCGTACACAAAGTCGCAAAACCTGCACTGTCTCTTTACATGATTTAAAGCGATATCTTTAAGGAGATCATGTCGCAGAGAAGCCGGCGTCGGCGTTGGTGTCGGCGTGGGTGTGGACGGTAAGATCACCCGGATGCGTAAATAAATAAAGAATCTGGCCTTAAAAAGATCGCAGTATTCTGGGCGGAGCGGGATCGAACACAGGACCGAGCAAGACACGTTACACACAAAGCCATGCAGACACTTTTTTTTCTTCTTTTTTATCGAAGGCCACGCAGACACGCTTGCACGGCTGGGGAAACGAGCGAGATATATATTTAGCTATCGCGTTCCACTCTTCAAAGCGAAGCTTCAGCATCCTCCTGTAATTTTTCTCCTGCGAACGAAGGGGCCAATTCTTTGTTCCAAGTGCTCAAAGGTTTCTTCTGGAGTTGTGAGCTTTCTGCAGACTTACAGAAATCCACACTTTTGTCGATGTTGAGGTCTTTCTCATGCTGAAGCCTCTCCTTAGTTTCTTGCTGAAGCGTGCCTTTAGCGATTTGGTCTCTCAAAATGGAGTCACACAACACCTTAAAGTGTTCTTGCCTGGAGCTGCAGGTCCCGGGAGAAAAGCTCGAAATCTTCCCTGGATCTTGTACTTTGGTTTGAAAGATATACCACCAGCAGGTCTCGTCGTTCCTCTGATGCAGTCGTGTTTTAACCTCCTCATGAAAACGTCGTAGTTCTTTGTTGTTTTTTCTTGTCTGTTTATTGAAACGTGTTAAACACGTCGATCGCTTCTTGACCGGCTTCTTTAAAGAAGATTGCAGCCTTCTGCGGTGACTCCTCGGCTCTTTTGTCACAGTGGCTCTGAAGTATAACTATATTCGCAACCTTCACAGCCTTTAAGGGGCGTGGTAGTTCCTAATCAAAATGGCTTTCATCTGGATGATCGTCGTAGAACAACAAGACGAGGTTGAATCTGCGACGTGTGGGTAATTTTAATTTCGTGAAATACGAGCGATATAACAGTCGTACCTAATACTTCCACGTCGGGGAAAGGGTGAACAAGCACCCTCGTTTGGAAGCCGACCCTCCAGGAGCTAGGGAACGCGATCCTCACACCGGCGATATCACCATCACTGAAAGTTGCGAACACGCTTCTTTTAGCGCTTACAGTTCTCGACCGCTTTTCGCGATAGCTGCAGTACCTCTGGCGGTTTCAGCTCAGCGCATGCCAATCCTCCATTCTCACATCGGTGAAGGAGATCGTCGATCCGCTTCTGACACTACGTGTGGGGTGTGTCTGTTCAACGTATAGGAATGACACAGACACCAATCTACGTAGCATTCGGGGCTGCCGGTGAGTCGAGCTGCTGTTATTCACATACCCGCGTGCAGCCGCCGGCCGATACAACTCTTACTCAGCAAGCATGAGTAAGCATGTGTAAAGTGAGAAACAACCTCTTTAAATGCGACTCAATGATTAGACACGAGCTTTGCGGGAGCACTCGAATTGGGCGAGTAACGATAAATGCCTCCACAAGCATCAGGGCCCTCTCTCGTATCCAATCGCTACAATGATCGAAATAGCGGAACCGTAAACATGTCATAAACACAGCACGCGCTCTGGGTTTTGTCACCTACTAGTGGGGGGCATGATAAACACTCACGGCATATGATTGGATCCAGATCCCGTGTCTCCTCATTTTGGTTGGGAGTTGAGGGGTGAACTTTGGTCGGTTTTACATTTTTCTGCGACTGCCAATGCCTCAGGAGGAAAGAACTAACGCAGTTTTCGTAGGTCATGAACGTAAAGAATCAAGTTTAGCACGTAAATACTTAATGCATAAACAGCCTTGCACCAGCCTTTTAAACATAAAATTTAACTGTGAGAGTCCGCTAAGTAAAGCTTAACACAATATATTTAAAATCGATATTTGGAGAGTTCACAAAACTAGCAAAAAAGAACACTGTGCTCGAAGAACGAACGATGGACATTCAATATGTTTTAATCAAAATGTGAGCATCTGAGTTTGTGAAGAATTTCGTACGAGCCCATGATATTGGGTTGCGGGAAAAAGTTCACCGGAGAAAAACTGACCGCAAAAACCGGCAGATGCGGAGAAAAGCTCACCCGCCCTAGATCGCAAGCCGGGAAAAAGCACACCCGTGAGCGTTTCTCCATGTTTCTGACATTAACATGCGAGTAGAACATGACAACTTATTTTACGTCACAAGTTTATCACAAGTCATCGAGATGCTCCACTAGGCATAGTACAGCAGTTTGGATACCTTATGCGTATTTATTGCAGAATCAGACTACGCCAGGACTGTAGAGACAACTACTTATCGACAATTATAATCGCTCCTGTGGTTCCCTTGGTCACCTGTACGAGCAAGGTGCGAAGCCTAAGATGACACTCACAGAGCCGTCCATGATAACGCTAGCAGACGACATGTCTGCTGAAACGAACAAAAGACGGGGGTTCGTCTGCTACAAGGCACCTTCGTGTCATCTCCTTAGGGAAACGATTTGTTACGAACTGCGTGCGGCGAAGACACGATAGAATTAAAACCTACAATTCATGCTTTTCCCTTAATAAATTTGCCATTGTTCCGCTGCCAAACGCCAACTGACATCTACCGGGGATAAGGCAGCACTCACGACAAAGATTCCAGCGGCCGAGAGACCTCTCTCACTATCCATGTGTGTGCGTGTTCAAACTCACCAAACTACTGCCCGATCGTGGACCCGGGGTAAATCAAGCGCTTCTCACTGGTCTATAACGCTAGCAAAGCCGAAACCCTTAACGTGGCAACCAAACAGCAGCCGATTCATCTGTCGGGCTATTTGGACCCACGATTAAACTCATAACGAAGAGACTAAGCTAGTCTCGAAGTGTTGGGACCCTAAACTTTTTGGGGCACGGTTGAACCTCTTCGTTTATTTTTAAATTAAATATTGTTTTTATGTATTTCATCTTCTTCAAAAACAAATAAACATAAGGTTTAGCATTTAGACGTGTCTGGAACGAACATACAACATATACATTGACTGAGAGATTAAGAAAGGAGGATAAAGCTTATCATTTTGACACTTCTTCCTTCGTGATCCGTTACTACAAGTTTTTATTGGCTAATGCAGTAATCAAAGGCAGCGGAGCGCTAATGAAATCTTCCGGACTTGCGGACTTGCCGCGCTGCCGATGGCTGCTCAGCGGATGGTCTAATTCTTTTTATATCCTGTATAGTTATATAAGGTACTTATTTTTTTTTCATTCTGTCTTTTTCGCGTTTATACACCGCCAGAGGCTTTAGAAAATGTGCACAGGGTATCCGCCCAAAAACAAAACTTTCAGCCTTTCCACCTGGTGAAGAAGGAAGACCAGCAAAGCTGTACTATGGTGGGATGACCTCAAGGACGACATCTCAGGGGACCTCAAGGACGACGCCTAGAGGTCGACGTCTAGGACGACCTCAGGGACGACGTTTAAGACAACCTCAAGGACGACGCCTCGGACGACCTCAGGGACGACCTCTAAGAAAACCTCAAGGACGACGTTTAGGACTACCCAAAGGACAACTTCTAGGACGACCTCAGGGACAACGTCTCGGACGACCACAAGGACGACTTCTAGGGACGACCTCTGAGGACGACCTCAAGGACTACTTCTAGGACAACCTCTCGGACTACCTCTCGGACGACCTCTTGGACGACCTCAAGGACGATCTCAAGAACTACTTCTAGGAGGACGCTAACAGAAATTAGCCTTTTCACTCTGGTGAAAACCAGAGTGGAAAGGCTGGAAAGTAACCGGCTTTAGTTGAGCTTGCTGGAAGTTGAGCTTGGAAAGGCCAGAACAGGTTGCTGCCATCTATGAGCGACGTGGCAACCATAAAACCGTCAAGCCGGTCGTCTGGTTGCCGCCGTCGCTCATAGATGGCGGTAGCTGTCCAGAGTTTTGTGTCGACATTTATTTGGCGACGGACACGAAACTGGGGAAACTAACCCTTATCAATTCCGCTGCAAAAAAAATAATATTTTTATAGCACAAGTAAATTATGCATCGTCGAACGATCATTCTCCGCCCAAACGTAGCGCTAGAGGTTCGAACAAGATGCCAAAGTTTAAACAATCACCGTTGTCTTAATCAAAAGCTACAAGTGATTTTGATTTTCTAAAATTTTCAATCGGGAAATGAAGCCCATTTTGCCCGTTTTCGGAAACTGCCGCCATACAGCTCCATGTATTTGAGAGCTCCGCCGGCCGCCATTTGATCATTGAAAATTTTTCAGAAAATCACTTGTAACTTTTCAATAAAACAACCGTTAGTGTTGATACTTTGGCATCTGGTTCGGACCTCTAGGGGCAGCCTTTGGGCAGAAAATGAGCGTTCGGCAAAGCAAAATTTATTTTTTCAGCCAAAAAAAAAAAGAAGAAAACTGGTAAATTTTGTTTGGGGCGACACCATGTATATGGGAGGGGTAGGCAAGCCCAAATACACACATAGATAACAATAACGCGTCGTGTCCCAACAAAACCTTTGTTCACGCACTAGCCAAAGTGCGGGCCAAGACCCGCGTTTTCCTGAAAGGCCGACGACCAGACTCGAGATTCTGCAAAGCAGAAGATCCTCCTCACCATGGGGGAGGAGGAAACAGGCAAGGGTGGACAGGTTAGAAGAAGGGAGAGGAGGCAACGAGGAAAAAGAGGAAAGCGTGAAGCTCTGTTTCAGACTTTGTGTTTGTCAGTCCCTTCTCGTCCCAGTCTCGGGTTTTTTGGTCAAATATTAAAAAAGAATGGCCATGGTGATTGATGGCTAAGAAAAGTAGGCCATGGCTTATTGTGCTCTCACCTTTTGCTTCCTGATTGGTTCTTATCAGCTAATGACGCAATCTCCTTGAACCGCTACACCCGGCGTTGTGTGTAGTCGGTGACTCTACATACTTTCCGTACTACAAATCTCTACTCTAGGTATTCTAGGTACTTTCCGTACTACATATTCTCGTCCCTAGGTACTCCAGGTACTTTCCGTATTACAAATTGTAGGAGAGGCAACTGTAGTTCGAAACTACTCCGAGTCAGTTACAACTAAAGTCACTGGATCCTGGGAAAGTAACACCATTGACTTTCCTGCCTGCTAGCCAAACACAAGCCAATCCTAACATACAAACGACCAAAACCTCGCATGGCGATTGGCTAATCGGTCTCCGTTGCCATGGCAATCGCCGTTTAGGCCCCTTCCAATCTTCGAAGCTTCGAGAGGGTCGTTCTAATCTAGTCGCACCAAGATCGAGCATGGAGCATCATTGTACTGAAAGCGTTCCTCGCCAGTATAAGCGTCTTTGGCGCTGTGTATGCAATCAACTTATCAATCATGCCCATTTCTACGGATCTCTTACGATTATATTGTTATTATTGCGTATTCCAAAGCAGGAAATTTATTTTTAAATGCTTCCATGCACGGACGCCACGTGTGGCGGTGGTACGAAGATGAACGCTTGTTTTGCCTGTGTGTGGATAGCAAAATTTCGGTATATTTATTTATTTTTATTTATTGAAATACCTTAAAGGTCCTTCTGGGAAGGACATTACATGAAAAGGGAGGGGGGGGTAAAGTACATCATATATGAAACACAAAAAATAATAAAATAAAAACATGCACAGCAGTGCAAACATACAAGATATAGGATATCAAACAATCTTGCACAGCAGTGCAAATACAAGAAACGTTTCTATAAAGCTACCCGTCACCACGGAATTTAGATCGGCTCCCCAAGAATGTAGAGGTCAAGAAGAAATTGTTCATTTCAAGGGCCAAAATGGCGACCTTACAAGAAGCTTGGCGCTACTTTCCCACGATCCAGTTACTTTAGTTACAACAACATCCAGAATTTAGTTGCCTCCTCGTTTAATATTTTTTGTCTAAAAGTTGCCGATCAAATTATGTGCTTAAGTGATATGTGCCTGATGAAGTGGGGTTCACCCGCGTTTTCCGCTGTGTCCGGAGACCGGCTGTGTCCCAACAAAGCTCTGTTCACGGACAGCCTAAGAAGTGGGCGCCAAGACCCGCGTTTCTCTGAGATGCCGATGACCAAACTCGATATTCTGGAAGGCAGAAGATTCCCCTCACCATGGGAGAGGAGAAAGGCAACGGTGGACAGGGTAGAAGGGGAAGATGAGACAACAAGGGAAAGGGGGAAAGCGCAAACTGGGTCGTCGGTCCTAAAGCTGTAAGCGGCTGCAGAAGCCCCACAAAGAGGCGAACGAATCGAAATGGGGAAAGGGAACACGTACCGTGCACAGCCCATGAAGACAGGTTTGTCCCAGCAGGGCGAGCGGAGCGTTCCTTGTGACGGCAGGCGTCCTTGCAGCTCCTTCGAGACGTGAAACGGTTCCTGCTCCGTGGACAGACGTAGTACATGGCGCCGTCGTCCTGCGTACTCTGACAGTCCCGCTTGTCCATGTTGTAGAAAAAACCGCGTTTGCCCTTGGCGCAGTACTTGAACTTGACGGGGCCACACGGGTTTTCAGCCTGAAACAGTTTTCCCGGTCATAGTCAACGCCGGAACTCAAGAAGAGCGGCTCTTTGTCTCGGGGTAAATGCTGGGCCATCCACTACTCGCGTACGAGTGGGTTCGATTAAAGCCCCTAAATAAACTACTACGGCTGTGCACTAGATCGATTAACCTACCGATTAATCGATAAATGCTTTAGTCGCTATTAATTTTCTAAACCGGTTAATTGGTTCCATTTTGGCACACAAAAGAATGTCAAAATAAAACGCTTTCACACGCAGGTGCGGACGAGTACACCTGTAAAAAGGCAAAATGCATGTGCAATTTTTACGTAAGCTTTTAGGGGTGATATTAGTAACTACAAACAAGTTGAGAGGGTTATACGTGTCCCAGCCACTTGCACGCCGCGCGAGTGTTCGTTTAGAGCAACAGAGGCTATAGGGAACAATCAAAGGAGTTCGCTATTGC
>JAZHYW010038622.1:0-19321 GCA_037355805.1 Ixodes ricinus | reverse complement strand
TACGTGCTCGGTGTCTGTAGATTCTTTTGTATGATAGCGGGGGTGACCAAGGCTCTCACTAGGGGACACTGACGCAGAAGCTGTGCTTTGGACTCGCAAAAATGCGCGTAGCGACGAATTACTGGATGAAATACCGCGTCAAAGATCCATCGTACGAAGACCGTTATTGCGCCTAGTAAAACAGCGTAAATGAAATTTAAAAAGAAAATGAATATATATATATTTAGGACAATAAAGGTTTTTTTATCTGACTTTTTCGTCTATTTGTGACCTTTCAACTTTCGATTACTACGAGTAAAACCCGATATATATCAAGAATATATATTTTTACTAAACCTAAAAATTTTGTCGCCCCCCTTCCTAATTTTCGAAAAATATGTGTAAATGCTAGAAACGCGTCGGTGTAACTGGTGTAACTAGTCATACTCCTTCATTCATTGCATTCATTTCATTTATTATGTCTCTCAGGGCCCGAAGGCATTACAGAAAGGAGTGGGGCACAGTAAATATAGAACAAATCAAATAACAATGAAAAGGCAAAAACTACACAAAGTAACTACTAAACATCATTTAACAGGTTTGTAATAGCACTGTACATGGAATAAAACAAATATCAATGAAAAGGCAAACAATACACAGACTTACTACTAGACATCATGTAACAGGTTAGTAATGGCAATCTTAAATTTCTCTGAGGCAGTGATTGTGACAATGGCTGCGGTTTGAGGCAAAAAAGAGGCATTACAGGTAGATGCGCTGCAATGAGGAATCCCAACTTTTAATTGATGGTCGCTGCGTGATGATATGTAAAATGGTTCAGAAAATAGTGCTTGGTACAGAGTAGGGTTAGAGTGATAAATCTTATGGAACCGGCATGGGCGGGATATCTTTCGACGAAGAGAAAGAGTGGGCAAGGATAGAGATGCTTTCATTAAAGTGGTGCTAGCTGTGCGGTGATAGTTAGAAAGTATAAAACGGGCGGAGCGGTTTTGAATAGATCCTACGGCAGATGCAAAGGGTGACACCAGGGTTCCAGATTGAGGCGACATATTCAAGTTTAGGGCGAATTAAGGTTTTATAAATTAGAAGCTTTAATGAAAGAGGGGCAGAGAAAACGTTTCTTTTGATATATCCTAATAATTGATTAGCTTTTTTCGTGACATAGTCGACATTAATATTCCAAGACAGATCATTTGAAATGTGAACACCGGGGTATTTGTAGGAGGACACATGAACGAGGGTAGGGTTGTTGATGGAGTAGGAAGGGCAAATGTTAATTTGACGAGAGAAACACATGGATTTACATTTAGATATTAAATTCCATAAGCCGAAGTACTTTTTTTTTCTTTTTTTGCAAACAAGAAAACATTGTGGTAGAAAAAAATGAAAGACGTTTACGATTCTCTGTAATGCGAAACTGGAGCGCAGCTCTTGAGGAAGAGGAGGAGGGGACGGAGCGGAGGTATGCCTCTCCTCCCCCTCTGTACCCCCCCCCCCTTCCTCTCCTCTTCTCTTGGCCTCCCATTCAGCGAAAAATTTTCGCAAAAGTTCCCGCTAAATTTGGCGAAAATTTTCCCGCTAACTTTAGTGGGCAAATTCAGCGAAAATGTTCCCGCTAACTTTAGCGGCAAAATTCTGACGCTCTGCTCTACACCTCGTCAACTAAAGATTTTGATGCTGTCATTTTGCACGTTGGCACAAACAACGCCAGCGTTTGTGCCAGCGCGTACATTGACGTTGACGGAAATTGACGTCGCGTGGCCTCAACACCAATTCAGTTTCCCCGCTAAACTTAGCGGGGAAACTGTGACGTCCCATAATACAGCGCGCGTGATTACGCCGACAACGACGCCTACACCGACGGTGACGGCTACGCCGCTTAACCAGGAAACAAACGCCTAAGAACTGAACTTTAAAAAAAAAGTACAATTGACTCCGTAAGTGTGACGTCATGGGTCCAAACAAACCGTTGCTAGGGTCGTTGTTATGGACGAATACATGTAGCTCGGTTTCGCTACGAAAACCCGACCGTTCAAAAATCAGGAGTAGGATTTAAACTTCTAAAAATCACAGATATAGAAAGCTTGAATGTCATATATGTTTCGACAGAAGTGTGCCGGTAATCGCTCGTTTCTGAAATATTTACGACTGCAACTTCCGGTCCTCAAGATGCCTGCAGCAGACGACGAATGCAAGAAGTATGCCGTCTGCCGCACGCCGGCCGGCCAAGCCGGGGCCGTCGTTTGAATCGTGTGAATAAAGACGATATTCTGACATCGCATTTGTTTGAAATATAATGAGTTTCAGACACTTATAAGATTTCAGAGTGAGGTGCGATGCAAAATATGGTTTATCGAAAGTCCGGGCGTCGATCGAGATGATCGTCTGCTAAAAGATCGCATTGCACTCGTGAGAAAAGCACTTCAGGCGAACGGTTGAGATCCCAAATTTCGTTTGCGGACTCGCGCTACGCGAGGGTGCTTCGTATACCTGGTTGTAACCATCGCGTAGAGAAAGATTCTTGCAGTTTCTTCAGATTTCCGCAAGACCCCAAAGTGCGAAAGAACTGGATAAAAAACATAAGGTGAGTTTATCACAGATTGTACTCGCATCGCGGGTTCGATGAAGATCTTCACCAAAAGAGCACATCCACGGAATTTGATGTATACCAAGGGGGAAAAAAAGCAAAATACTGCGAAATCGCGATAGACATGCAATTCTTTAATAACCTGAAAACCACAATAATAATAATAACAAAAGACTTACCTCGACGGCGTACGATTTGTTTCTCATGCTGTCCTGCACTACGCCGGTAATGCACTTCAGGTCGTCGTCGTAACTGATCTGCATGACGTGGTTTGATTTTACTCCATTTTCACCCCTCGTAACTAAGCTAAGTTGTTCACAAAAAAAAAAACTCACATTGCGGAGGTCTTTACGGCCATGGTGATGCACTTGTTTTTGTCGCTCGTTTACCAACGCAATTCAATGAAGACGCCCGCTGCAACAGGGGCCAGCAAATCTATCGTGTCGTCTGCTACCAAAGCAAAGCGGAGTGCAATACTGCAGAAATGGCTTTCATCGTTGCAATACGACACTGAGACGACAAGAACATCTTCATAATTAGATATCAAGAAGTTAGGTTGCTTACAAAAAATTGTTTACTTACTTGTAAGCAAAAATCTAGCCTCATGTGGAGTCTCCATGCATGAGTCCATAGCAACGTCCCTAGCAACGGTTTGTTTGGACCCAGACGCCATGTTGGGACGTCATCACTTACGGGGTCAATAGGTGAAAACACTATTCAATTACGGCCAAACAGCTAATGTCTATACTTCGTCTCAACTTTAGCCTTGACTGCCTTGACTGGAGCGCTCGCTGCAAGAGCGCTTGTGCAGCTCGCCGAGGCTTCATCCAAAAGCAACTAGCTCGAGCTTTTGGCATGCGCGGCTGACAGTAGTCCATGCTAAGGTGAGACGATGTATAATCGGTGTCTCATGCAAAGGAATCACCAAGTCAGTGGCGCAGCTCCACCCCAGATATTTTTTTCTTTTTGCTTGACGCCGAAGGTTGGTATAGCTAGTGAGGGGGAAAAATGGTTCAAATGTTCCCGAAATTCAGTCCGCCCACTCGCTATCGTCGTCGGAGTGTTGGACATTTGTGAGAACATTCGCAGTACTTTGTTCTGTTCTGTATACGACTGAAAGCGGGTGAGAGAAAATGGTCCCGGAGCAACTGGTTCCAAGTGCAAGGTAGAAAAAAGTGGTCCCAAGTTCGCAGTGAAAGTGCAGCAGGGTGAATGTATTAAATAGAAATATGAGCTCCATCAAGCAAAAAGGAGCAAAAGGAAAACAACTGAAACAACATTGTGAATCACCAACTCGCCCAACTCTCCACCCTTGTCAACTAGAGTCATTTTTTATGAACGAATACACGCTGAGCTTTTTTGTGCGAAATCATCAAATGACATATTGGGCCATTGTGAGGTAAAGAAAGAAAACAAAGTAGCGGTGGCTTAGCTCGGCTATGCCAGGACATACGCAGCATGAGCTTATGCGCACAAAATGAGAGGCGCTATCAAGCGGCTCCGGTGCAGCGTCGGACTTTGCTATTACGCAATGGAGGCGGACAGCTGGGCACGCGGCGGCGCCAGTGCGCTTGCCGCGGCTATGACGTCACTCCTCTAGAATGTGCACACCGGCGATGCGCGCGCGGTGGCGGCGGAGCGCGCGTCGGCGACGGCTCCGGCGCGCCAGTTGTGCGCCGTGTCACGTCACTGCTCCTCGCTCATGCGCAGACCGGCGAGGCGCGCGCGGCGGCGGCGAGCACAGGGCGGCGGCGTCTCTGGCGCGCCAGCTGTGCGCCGTGTGACGTCACTGCTCCTCGCGCTTGCGCAGCACGGAGCTCGGCTCATTATGCGAGCCACGCGAAACTGCTCAACCTCGGCCAGTGTAGCTCACGCTACAAAATGTGTATTAAAAAGTAAGCAAAATTTACTTAGATATATTTCGTCTTCAGTTTGTCAAAATAAATACGGCAGTAACCCAAAAATCATTTGTTGTTTAGACACGATCGAAGTATAGAAAATAAATATTTTGTTTTATGCTCCTTTACTAAGTGAACCTTTCATTCTAAACTTTTACTTAACAAATGTACCACCCTGTTGTACTTTTGTGCCTATTTACACGAAATGTGCTTAAAAAGTCGATTTCGTGCTCAATTTAAGTCTGGCCGCCTTCCAAACACATAAGCACACATATAAACACAGATACGAACATACGCACATGCTTTCAGCATTTGGGTCTCCCCATTGCGGTATATTCCCAAACCCACCGAACAAACTTCAAAAACAATGCTGCTACTAAAATAATAATAATAATAACAATAATAATAATAACGGCTGGCTTGGGTCGCCTCGGGCCGGCTTGGCCTGCCTTGTAGACTTGAATGCAAGGCCCGTGTCCGGTCCCAGCCCTTCATGAATGTAACCTTGAAGCCCGAGCCCTGAGGACTTGAGCCCGATGTACCCGTGCCGACCTCTACCGACAATGTAGAAAAGAAGGCCGAGAAATTGCCTCCTAAGAAAAGAAGGCTGCACTTTCACTGTGACATACATCACCACTGCATGTTCGCAAACCATCATGCACTTAAACAAGTCGTACAAAGCGGGGATTTTTAGGACACGTGTGGTTATAATTAAAGTCACTGGATTTAGTTATAATTAGGGACGGCTTCATGCAGTCGGGGCTATCCCGCGACAAACTCTGAAACCAAAAAAAAAAAAAAAAAAGACCAACCGGCAAACACGGAAACAGCTCTTCGTTTGCCAAACGCAAGCTCGGGGAATGGCTCGCAGACACATCTGAAGTGTCGCTCGCCTCAAACTTTGGCAAACAAATAAAAAAAAACGCTCTGTTTTGAAAAGGCTGTCTTTTTCCGGCTAGTGTGCTGTCCTCCAAAAAGGGAAACGCAAGCGTGTCTAAGAACTGAATCCCGGACAAATGCTCACCGGACAAAAGCTCACCGGACAAGAAGCTCACCGGACAAAAGCTCACCGGACAAATGCTCACTCATTTTTTCACAGACCCGGACAAAAGCTCACCCATTTTTCTCACAGAACCCGGACAAAAGCTCACCACGAGAAAATTTCATGTTGGTCAAAACACGAGTGCGGACAACTTAGGTGCATGCGTGCGACACAAAAAGGCAACGATAAATACAATATGACAGGCGCATGGTTTGTTGATTTTAATAGAAACAAGTTTATTTATCGATTGGTTAGAAGCGAATGCAGTCCCCTACTAGCTCCAGCAGTCTTGGTAGGTCTTGATGTACATGCAAGCCCTCGCAAATATTTCTAAGACGACTCCGCAGGCACAGTGTGGTTTTTCGCACCCGCTTTACTGTGGGCTCACCTCTCCGGGCTTGTGTCAGTGCCGTGGCAACGAGCGCCTGATTTTGCTGTATATTAGCCCCGAGAACATGGCGTGGCGCCACCTGACGGGCCTATCGTCATGACGTAGGATGAGGGATCACGTGACCGTTTCCTGCACTCTGCGTCAAGAATGGAGTGTCTCGGTCTTCACTTTTTTAATACTACGGGTGTTTAAGGCTTCTTTTAACCCAATGTTTCGTTTCACTACTCGACCCAGTCGAGTTCCTAAATCGGCTACCGTACAAATGCCTCCGGGGAGCCGGTTAGCCGGTTGCAGGCCAGCAGGGAAACGGTCGCCGCACGGAAGCGCGGCGGCGTGGACTGGCGCGGCGGAGGGTACGGGTCAACTTGTCGTTTTCGGCGGCTGTCTCGCGTATCGCAATGAATGCTTACGAAGTGCGACCTACCGTTGAAGGTAGGCGAATTTTTTTTTAACTTCTATTCGACCGGGCATTCCGTTACAACTGTGTACCCTTTTTCAGTTGTGCTGTCTGTAAGCAGCATCAATGCGTTCGTGGACAAGGCCCACTAAATGTCCCGCCTGTTGCTTGAGGGCGAAAGTGTTCTTGAAGCGGGACACGTGTTCTGTAGAATCAAGAAGCTGGATAAGGATTGCTACACGTTCATTGGATTCGTACTCCAAACGTCGGCACTCACTTCGTACCCGCACGAGCTGGATGGAAGAAACGTCGGTGACACATCGAGCTCCTGCAAAGCATGGGTGAAGGAACATGCCGTGTATCATTACTTGGTTAGGTTGTATGTACCCACCGGCCAGCGTGCTGTGAAATCAATCGAGCTCGCGGCCAGAGCCGGGAGCGAAACAACTGGAGCACTCAGACAGTTGCGTTTGATTGCATTTGACTGCGTCTGACTGCGTTTCGGGTGCGAGAAACCAGGACATTAATGCTGCTTATATCGCGTGCAAACATGATTCCTTGAATTGGATTCCACGCTTCATACGAAGCACAGATGTGCCGGTGTCTCGCTTTCGGTTCTCAACACAACGCAGTTAAACGCACTCATGAACGCAAGTGTCTCAACCGGCCTTTAGAGATTGCGATTTGCGATGAACGGTGAAGTGAAGCGCCTTTTTCCAAATATAATCGGTCGTCTCCCGTTGTTATCGTAGCTCAGGAATAAAGAAAACAAATTCTCGTGGCTCAGTGGTAACATGCTCGCTTCCCAAGACGCGAGTCGCAAAATCAATACAATACAACTACATTTTTTTTTTTTTTTTACGTTTTTGAAGCACAGGTTTTGTAACTTTTCTGCGATGTCGGAATTTTCGAGCGACGAATATTAAAGCTTGTTGACAACATTTAATTTCATAAACTAATATCAGACCATTCAAAGGCCAATGACAGTTCGTGTACAGCATCGCTGTTTTTCTTTTTGTAAAGAAAGATTATGCAAATATTCCTGTAGCTAGGTGTATTAGAGTTGTAGAATTGTTTTATTTGGGCTCCTACAAGATAAGCAGATAGGTTACAAAAATAAAAATATTACTTGCTAATACGAGTGCAGCTACTTGCATCAGCAATCTTTAAATTAAAATAAATAAAGCCACGTAACATTCTCTCATTTATGCAGCTGCTGGTTGCTTAAATACCACTAAGCTGTGAGTGATGTTTGCATTAAAATAGTCAGTGAAATTTTATGGCTTGTTACCCTCTGTAAATTACTGTTTCAAGTCTATTAGCACTCAGCTCTACTTGCATTGCGTGACTCCAACTTGTACATATATTTTTAACCCCATTGTACAAATAATATTGAAGCTGTATGAGAAAGGTACTGCCACGCAGGGTGAGACTGTTCACATTTCATGAATCATATAGGAATGCTTCTCCTTGGGGTAGATGTGGTAGCTGATGTTTGGGTCGGTCGCGTAACTGCGGCATTGCGGCCCCGAACAGTACTTTACCATTGCTCCCTGAGATCGACAGCTGCCGAAGCCGATCCACGCCTGTACTGATCAAGCTTCAAACACAGAAAAAATGCGAAAGTACCGATTGAAGGGCTTCCGAAGGCCCCGACCAAAGCAAGGCGGAATAGCTGGCCTTATCACGTGATCCTCCATCCTACGTCACGGTCGAGCGATCGCAGCGCTCCAATCGGTCCCGCTCGGGGCCAATAGGCATTCAATCAGCCTCAAGACGCTTGGATGGGCAGGGCCGACGAGCTTCTGGAACCCAGTACTCCTTCCTTCGCAGGTGTAGTTCATCCGGTCTTTATCTTGAAGAGTGGCGCCGTACATATTCCACCGTACCGGGAAACTCCGGTCGTCGTCGGCGCAGAGTCAGGCGAAGGAAGAATTCGCTCTGGGTGCTGCCGCAGATGGAACAGAAGCACAACGGAAGCGGCCGTTGACATACGTGCAATCAAAGTAGTCCAGCAGGTAGCCGATGTCACCGGTAGACTTTTCCCTGCATGGTTGTTAGTTCTTGTGGAACAAGCTGTAGTGGAAGGAACGCGAGCCTATCTAAATCCCGTGCAGTTTTCTAAATTGGTCATCTGTCTTGTACTTTTCCAAAAGGCCGAACTACCGTTCTTTCAAAGTATTTTTAAAAATTCGCAATTCATTGGTGGATGGGAGTACAAGTTCTCCTAAAAATGGTCCAATGTCCATCACGTCCGCACTTTATTTAAGCCCGTGTGTCGCCCAAGCAGCAAAAAAAAAAAAAAAAATCGAGGTGAGTTTTTGTTCCGGTCTGTCAAAAAACGGGTGAGCTTTTGTCCGGGTCTGTCAAAAAAACGGGTGAGCTCTTGTCCGGGTCTGTCAGAAAACGGGTGAGCTTTTTGTCCGGTGAGCTTTTGTCCGGTGAGCTTCTGTCGGTGAGCTTTGTCCGGTGAGCTTTTGTCCGGTTACCCTAAGGCAGTGGTTCCCAGCAATGGATGTGTCGGGGACCCTTTGCGGACCGCTGGCAGTGATGGGGGAGCCCTTCCAGCCGGGGGGGGGGGTGTACGTAAGTAAGTTAACAGATCTGGAGCATGAAACAGGTGCCTTTTATTGCTACGTAGCAGAAAAACATAAAAAAGGTGCCACATCACTTTATTTTGGTCACATTCAACCTATTTCGGCATTTACTTTTCAGGTATGCGGATTGCTGTCGTAGTTCTGGAAGCAGGTTGCAAATTAGTCACGGCCAGATTAAACTACAAAAAACGTGCCAACAAAAAAAAAAAAAAAAAAAAACTTGTTGAGGGTCTCGCGGACCCCTGAAGTGGCTTTCAAGCGGACCCCTTAGGGTCCGCGGGACCCCCATTTGGGAACCACTGACCTAAGGAATCCACCCCCCCCCCCCACACACACACACACACACACCCTCTTCCGGGCGTGTGAAGGAGTGTAGCCCCATTGATGCTGCCCAAAGCACTGGTGGCTATGATTACGTAGAACAAGAAAAGGGTCCTCTTGATGCGCTACAAAATGGAAGCCTCTGGATTGACTGAGATTTTGGCCGATCCCTGTCAACAATCCCAGAGTTACTGGGACCGTCCTGCTAGCGGAATGCGGGACACAGGGGGCCGAGGGGAGGGGGGGGGGTAGAGGAAATCTAAGGACACGCACACCACGAACCGAGGCTCTGTTAACACATTTTATTGCAGCAATTTAGCTAAAACAATTTTCACTCCACGTGATATATTTTTTCAATGCCAAATATGTTATTAAATGCGTCGAAGTTGAAAGCATAAAAATCAACTGCAGCAGAACTAAATGCATCAAATCAAATGAATAAACAGTAAATCTTTTTTCGTGTTGTTGTTTCCTGTCAACGCTTACTTTTATCAACATGGTCCTACACACGTTTTTAACATTATGATCTTTTTCGACCGTTGCGAGTTGCAGGCTTTTTGCATTGTGTAGCTGTCTTCATTAAAAAAATGTTCCACAGCAACTTTTCCGCATCGACACAACGATATGAAGATAATCACAATAATTTATATTTAAAATTTTTGCGTGCAATTATTTTTTTTTTCATAGTAACCCTTAGACATAGGAGCCGTACAATAGTTTGCCGCCAAGGGGCGAGGCACAACGCCGCATGCGCGTCGGTTCTCCTGCAAGAACGACGGTCGCTTCCCGGAATGCTTGGATAGAAAATGAAGTACCATTGCGATTCACGCGATTACCAGCGACATCCGCGCTTCCCCGTGCCCCGTTGTTTGGCAGCATCATGAGTTGCAGAGTGAATTTCACGAAAGTGCGAAATGCGGGACATTTTGAAGTTTTGGGAATTTCTCGCGGGCGCGCGCAAGTCACGCGGACGCCGGTCGCGTCACCCTAGCTGACTATCTTCTCGCCATCTCTGTCCTCTTCCTTATCAATATCTTGTTCTCTTCCTGGAAGGCGAGATAAGTAAACGAGTAATGTAAGAACGCTGTGCGTTCCATCCGCGCTGCTATAGACTGCCACGCTCACTTTCCTCCTTCTCATTTCAGTTCTATCTGTTTTATTTATTTATTTATGTGTGTGTGCTTGTGTGAGTGTGTGTGTATAATGGCGTTCCCTACCCCATTGTATGGTGACACAGACCTACGGGTAGGGGCCATTGGCCTTTCGTGGTGACAAAGCTCTCCTCAAGTGTTAAATAAAGAAATACCATATATTATATTAATATCTTTCTTTCTCTCTCTCTTTATTGTCGCATTCTCTCTCGATCGTTCTTTCAGGCTCATCGAAGCTCTAAAATTTATTGTAGACCAATGCCGTGCACTCGCAACTGTTTTCCGAGTGTGATGATGCGGAAATTCGAGAGTCCAAGATGAACTACACCACTTAAGCTCGCCGAAGCGAAAGTCAAATATATGGTTACCTGCTTCTTGGAAAAAAGTCCAGATTTTGATTTAACAAACTTTGCATCAACACCGTAATCTGTAACACCCAGCATTCCGGAGCCGCTGATTCAGCAGACGCCATCGTCTTCAGCAGGATCATCTAATCAATCCGTCAGTGCCGAGCCTTTTCCAATCCCTGAAACCACTCATCCGAATGACCCCGGGATCTACGCCGGCAAGTCGGTTAGTGGGAATATTTACGAATCATTCCGTAGCCCAGACTTGTGCGCTGGAACCCATCAGATTAGATCACAATTTATCATCATTTAAGAGTAATGTTTGAAATGTTTTCCCACCCTTCCCTCTGGGTATTTTCAGGCAATCCCGGTAATTACATTACAGGAAGATTTTTTTTAAATACAATTTAAATTACTTTTGCTTCTAGATAGCAGAGTTTTCTTCTCATACACGATGGCCATGCGAACATAGGCGTGCGCACAGGGGGCAGGGGGGGCGCAAATCATCTAAAGGAGGGGGGGGGGGCGCGAAGTTGGCCCGACTCAAGGCGCGACTGCGCCGGCGGTACGATTTCTTTTTCGACGGCATAAAACACCGACGGGGGGGGGGGGAGGGGGAGGGGGAAACCTCGCTCCCCTTTAATGAAGAATCCTGCGCACGCCTATGCATGCGAAGTTACGTGGAAGTTACGTGGAACGGAGTATACGAGTACTAACAACTTGCTTTTCATGAAAACCTACTTTTCGCCAATTTCGCGATTTGAAAATAATCACTAACAATTTGTCCTGTGAAAATTCACCCCAAGGTAACGACTACACCACTACAAGAGGGGGGGGGGGGTGTACACCTCCACTAGGGGGTGTGTAGGGAAATCGCTGATCTCAACACAGCACGTCGAAGTTCGTTTAACCTAACTATAGTTCGGAAATAAGTTTAAAAAAAAATTGCATAGCCTTCCTAACCCTCCTAACTCCTCTCCTAAGACAAAAATCCTGGCTGCGCCAACGACGGTAGTACCAAGAACAGAATCCAAAACTCCGCTTTTTTTTGGGTTTTTTATGGGGGGGGGGGGCGGAAAATTCCTTAGGATACTATTCTTCCATACTTTCTTGTCCACCCATGTCAAATTGCCCTCCGAGAAGGGGGAAGGGGGGGCAGCCCGCCCCCGTCGCCCCCCCCCTCCCCCCGCCCCTTGGATCCGCCACTGGGTAGTACACAAGTCCGTTTCCAATGGCAGATACAAAGACCACGTGCAACGCACGTGTGCTTTTGTACACCTTTGCTCAGCTGATACGTGTAAACCGCTGTTGACACAAGCCGTGGGGTATTCCGTTGAGAAACTGCCGCGTTCAAAACAAACACGTCGGCCACATTTTTATCCAGAAGTGAAATCGTGCCCTCTGGACCTTGTTTTCCGCCGGTTGAGTCGCGAGAACCGATATAACGAGCAGTCGAAACAAGTCATGAGTTTACATTTCTACACGTAAGGACTACTGCGCGTAAGGATTACGGCGCGTAAGGAATCACTTGTTTTATGCTAATAAATATAAATTAAATTTACTTATCTGACTCTGTGTAACGATCAGAAAATCGCAACTACCTCACGTGCGCTTTGTTGAATAATAAACCAATGATTGCCTATTTTTGTGCAAATATCATGCGTAATTTTTTTTAGTCAGCTATTTTCGAAAGTAAAAGAAGCACATTTGCAATACATGAAATTAATTAAGAAAAGAGGCATTTTCGCCTCAAACTGTTTGGTACGATAACGATAACCCGTGCAAATAAAGCGCCGATCCCATATGTTCAGGCTGACTTTGAGTAATATATATATATGTATATATATATATATATATATATATATGCATAATTGTATATATATTTATATATGTTTATATATATATATATATATTTATTGCGTAATATATTATGTCTAATTGAATTGCCGATTGTTTTGTTGTGCTCATGTAAATTTGGCAAATTGTCCGGCAGCAAGCTGCTTGTGACGGACCGGCGCTGGATTCTCTCCTGCCCACTAAACGCCTTTTCCCGCGTGGTAAAAGTTCTGGGGTGAATGAGGCCGAACGAGTGTGCTCTGAAAAAGTTGTTTTCATGTGTTAGCGCAGCAGCTGCATTGCAGCAGGCGCGAATCCGGTTCCAGCCAGTTCAAACGGCTGACGCAGCGCGCCTTGGGGCGACGGAGTGTACGGGTGGAGCGCTGACAAGCGCGGCGCTGGCGGCGCAGACAAACAGACAAACCAGGAGGCGCTGGACAAACATACCGGAAGCAACTTTCGTCTTCGTCTGGCAACACTGGCGCCGAGAACCTTTCCCACGGGAGTTCTAGGACGCTGCTGGTACGTACCGCATGGCTCTCCCGTAAAATGCCGTTTTGGAAGGATAAAGTACGGGAGGTTGTTTTCCTTCGTATTAATCGTCTCACGGGGGTCTGTCCACGCTTCGAGACGTGGCACGAGCATCGCTTCTGCGTCCCGGGCTCCGGAATGTCGCAGTAGACACTTTCGGCAGCGCGGGGGCCTGGCGGTTGTGTAATGACCTTATCGCGATTGAGGTGAAGTGAAAAAGAGGCCGCAGCATTCAAAATTCGGCGCCTGACGTACGTGTGAACTCACAGGAAAATTACATTCCCCGCGCTTTGCAACTCTTACTTAATCCGTGGCATCCAGAACGCATACAGTATACAGAAGGCTATGGCACAGCTTCAGTCGTCGCCTGGGTTTTTATTTCTCTGACTTTGTACCCAATGAACTCCTGTAGTTGGCGTGCTCCTGGAAATAGCTGATGCTTTCTGGTTGCATTGCTTGATCGATGTGTCGTCTTTTGATTCCAGGCCGCTGAAGTATGTTTGTATCGAAATCGAGCCGGTACTGCACTTCAGAATTTCCCACGTGAGTAGCCTTTGTTCATAATTTTCTTCGTTGTAATTCAACCTAACAGTTCGTAGATCAATCTAGGCGAAGTTTGAAAACAAGCACGACCACCGGAAGAGATTCTTAACGCAAAATGTAAACGCGCACGAAAGATGTTTATTTTGCCTCGCCTTTTTGACCTTATTTTGGAACCACACCTTGTAATCTAAAATTTTCTGAACTAAACACTTGATGAATGCGTGCGCAGTTTTACGCATGCAAGTAGCTATATATCTCCCTAAGCCAAACGCTCCCCGATTCTGATAGCTTTACAAAAACATAGTGTACAAGCTGCCTCTGACTTCATTCTATTTAGTTCGTTTTTTCTGATAGCTCTTTTTTCTCTACTAGACTGAGACTGCCTCTGAAGGTGGTGCTGTGATTGTTGTCCCAATGTAAAGCCAAGAGAGATCCAATGGTCCTTTCCCCGAGTATGGGTTCGAGAGTAAATGAATTTGGCACCCTCTTCCTCTTTCTGCTAGTGGAGCACAGGGGGCGGATGGCCTCTTTGTATCAATGCGGGGCTGAGATAATCCACACCGAGTGCAATGAGAGATCTTTGGCGGTGCCATATCAAGTTCTTCGCAGCACCTCAATGTAGAACCATCAGAATATAGGTGACATTGAATGTACCCAAATAGCATGGTCGAACAAATCGAAGAAGCTTGCAATCAGGTTGTTTTCTTGCCACTCAATCTCGAACCCATTCGCACTCACTAGGTGGTACCACTTATTTCGAAAAAGGTGGATTGTGCTGATACTTTATCGCAACTGCTTCATAGTGGTCTCGCGGGTTCAAACTACCCTTAGCATGATTTAAGCCTGCTGAGGGTAGTGCAAAACAGTATTTTATCGAATGTTATATATTGACTGTCATAGCTTCATCCATTACTTAAAACAGCGAGCGCCCATGGTGTGAACATCACTCTATTGAATAGCATATACAGGGCAACAACGGGCTGAGGCCTGCTTCAGATAAGGCCATTTTCCAAGCAGTTTTGAGGTTTCCAGCAAGTTGTTCCCTAGATCCTAAGAGTTGTTGGGATTAGGACCAACATGAAACAGGCGAGGAACTCAAACAACTCGGAGACGTTTGAAGCAGCAGCAGCCAATCGGGGACGTAATACTTTAATGTGACCCCCCCCCCCGAAGGAGATGATAACTCGATACTTTGTTGTAGTTTGCAAAGAACCATTTGCATAACTTTGTGTCTATATGGTGCAATAAAATTACAATTTTAATGATCCAGATGACAAAATTTGCAATCTGAGTTTCAGTGGTCGCCACATGTGAATGCGGAAGGCCTCTGTTGCTGATGTTGTAGCGTCAAGGCTCGGATAAAAATTGTCGCGTCTGAAGTGAGCCTTAAAGGGACAATGAAGGCAATTTCGGACATCTTTTTGGCGATAGACCATTTGCTATATCACCCAAGTGCCCCGGCCCGCGCTCAAAGAATCATGGGAACGGTGTTCCTTCAGCTCCTTAGTCAACGGTAATTTCGACCCTATCCTTGGTTACACAGGTTTTGAACGTAATTCGAGGTCACCCTGAACAAGCACCTGATATACCCCAGTGACCTGTCATATCGCTTTTAAAATTTCTCCTCAATGTCAGCGTTTTCGATACTGTTCATGCTGTCCACACTTCAACCTGGATGGGCTGCAGAAATCTCTTACGTTATTATCATGCTTATCATGCTGATATTAAGTTAGAAACGCTAAAAATGCTATAAACCAGCCCCGTGGACTCCGAGCTAAATCCTGGTTTTTAATGCGAATAGCATTCTTTGGATACTTCACGCACTTTTCGTCTATGTATCTATCTATCTATCTATCTATCTATCTGGCTATCTAACCTCTTACGCCGCGGGTCGATAAATAAATAAAAAAGACCGGCGCCGGCGGGGATTCGAACCGTTGACCCTTTGATCAGCAGGCAGACGCGCTAACCACAGAGCTATGAAGGCAGTCATTCAAGGCACTCTAAACACCTGTTTATATCTTTACCATCGCGCGCGTTCCATGCACGAGGGCTCATTCCGCTCTCGTGAGGCTTAGCACTGCCCCTAGCTCACCCTCTCCCGCGCTCGGGAGAGGGTGATGTAGCAGCCGTGCTCACCCTCACGAGAGCGGAATGGCCCTCGTGCATGGAACACGCAGCGCACCGGTAGCTGTGACAGCGCTGTAGGCGCGTCCTATGGTAAAGATATAAACAACCGTTTAGAGTACCGTTAGTTGAGACTAGCTGAGACGCCAGAAAGTCTGGTCGGTACCATTTTGAGTGTTTGTGCGTATGGCGCGTGCTTTGCTCGCCTTCCTAAGTGACACAAACGCACGTGCTGGGCTGCGGAGATCGTGCGCAGGGCTGTGAAAGTGTCAACAAATTTAGAATCGCCTCAAGAGTGGGCTGGCGTATCTAGAGTGTGCCGGCCACCTGACGAACGCGCATAACTCCGCACCGTTTGATGCTATTCGCATTAACGTAGATAATCATTCCCAAAGGATGGGTTCTGCTGATTTTGTTGTAGTGAATTATCGGCTTTTTAAGCAATTCCTGCTCAAACAACAATCACGAGAATGATAATATTGTAAGAGATTTCTGCAGTTCAGCCAGATTGAAAGGTGGATCGCATGCGCAGTATCAAAAATGCTGCCGTTGACGAGCAATTTTAAAAGTGATATGACAGGTCACTGGGGTATATCAGGCGCTTGTTCAGGGTGACTCCGAATTACGCTCAAAATCTGTGTAACCATGGAGTTGGTCGTAAATTAGCGATCACTAGGGAGCTGTAGGAACACCGTTCCCATGATTCCTTGAGTGCGGGCCGGGGCGTTTGGGAGTGCTGCAAATGGTCTATTGATCTGGGTTCCAGGCACGTCTCAGGCCACATTGCCCAAATTTCAGCCGCGCAAATCAATTAAACAGTCGCGGTAATAATCATACCGGGATCGACTGGGGCGACGCCCGAGAGTTGCGGGAGAAGCAAAGCTCACGTGACCGATGCGGGGCCAAGAAGCGGGACGTCACAAGAGACGCGTGAGCGATTCGTCGAAACGAGAAACGTGCCCTCGGTCACGTTTTGGTTCACGATTTTTAGGAATACTGTTCTAATTTCCGCTTGAATAACAATGAAAAGTATAAATCGGACCGGAAATGATTACTAAACCATAAATAAAGCAGCATAATTGTTTTTTTCTTTGCTACACTGGACGCGAAACGGGCAACGAGCAACTATGGGCAAACAAAAAGATTCTGCAAGATGGTAGCTGTAGATGGCTGTTCTAACGGTCAAATGAAGCAGTATTCGTTCGGGTGACGCTAGTTTTCACGTGTGGGGTGCTGTTCGTGTTCTTGACGACGAAAAGAGGACGTCCGCGGAGGAACTGGATCCCGGAACGCCGGATTGCTGTCACGCTTTCTGGCATCTCTCCCGTGTCCGCCCGTTCGGCATGCGGGCCGCTCGTTGCCGGCTGGGCGGTCTCCGTCGGATGATGGCAGAGGCCGCCACACACATACTCCCGTTCTGTTGGTGTTCGGTCCCTGAATGTAAGCTCGAACTCGCTCGCGACAGCGCGCATTGCCGTCCATGTTGACAGATTCGGCGAAACGACCGCGCTGCTATAACCCACCGCTGGTAACCACAGTTTCGATCTCCTAAATACTACCGATACCGACTATTCACACTTGACGTCACTCCCTACGTCACCTCCGTTTTTGGAGGCCCAGAAACGAGAACGGAGATTGTTCATTTTCGGTTTCTTTACTTCTTTCGTAGGCACAGAAATACGCGTCACAAATGTCTACCAAAAATTGGGCAGCATACTATGTTCCCAAGAAGCATAAAAACACCATTTAAAAAAATTAAATAAAATCGTCTTCATTGTCCCTTTAAAGGGGTAGGGAAACGAAATTCCAGCGCTTATTTTCTAGCTTGAATGTGTCGCATGTTGCACCCTAACCTCAAAAACACCAGTCTTCCGTTGAAAGGCACAAGAAAACTAATTTTAAAGCTAAATAAACGATCTTTTAATGTGCACCTGGTGGATGCATGCGGGGCCTATTTGGGAGGTGATCTAGCAACGTTGTGGAACTTGCTACGTAGTCGTGACGTAGCAGATTCCTTAGGAGCAGCGCCGCTCTTTGGCATTTCAACATTTTCCTTCTTAGCTTTCCTCCTCAACTCACAAATCGCGCATTGAACCAAACAGTCGAAGAAGATGGAATAGGTGGACTCCCCTCTTTCTCGGACCCTCGTTTGTGCAGCCGGATGCAGCCATTCTCCCCCTAGAAGATTAGCCAGTCGCTCAAAACTCTGACAAAAGTTGCTTTCCCCACCCCGTTCAGCCCTAAGCTGACAGTGCTGTGGAAGCTACGTGCTCCTTGGGCCAGCCACACGCTCGTCACCCCACGGGCACTTCGAACAGCTCGGTTGTAACGCGCTGACGCTATTGACACCACCACTACGCTGACAACGCCACCAAGGGCAAAGCTCATAATCCCGCCAGCCTTGCTACGTCACGAATGCGGGGAATCTTTTCTTTCTGTTTTTGTTTGCGCCGGATATCCCATGACGCATCGCGCTCTCCGTTCGCTTCTCTTCGAGCGCTTGCTCGAGTGCACCGTATGGAACGAAAAATAGAAACAGTCGTTCAAAATACAAACGTGCGATTATCATTTACGGTTATTATCCGTCATGCTTGACTCATTTCCGAACGAAATTTGAATATTTCAATTTTTGTTTCCGCACCCTTTAACGGCTCCCATGCTGGATGCCACCCATTTCTTTGGTGAGAATTCTCTGCTTGCAGCATTCAGTTACGGCGCCTGAAACTTGTCCTCAACCGGTGTGTTCAGCGTCCTATCCTGCCCGTACATCAGAGTGATCCCATAGTGGCAAAAATGACGTCGCAGAAGCCGAAGCATCGTGCTGTTGAATGTCGCAGAATTTTCGAATGTCATAGAATTTTGTCATATGAATGTCATAAAATTTTGTCATATGAATGTCATAGAATTTTCGCCAAAAGCATGAAAGAATGCGTGTGTCACTATCGACGCGTTGTCCCAGCTCCTGGCTGCCAAAGCTTCCATGAACTGTCAAGCTGAACCATTGCTGCGACACCTCTAGGATCACCACAAGCGAGAGCATAACTCTTGTATGATGTCATCAGGCAGAAATCGAGGGATCACATTTGAGGATGCGGTAACCCTACCAGTGGGACGTGCGTACCAGGCACCATACCTTCAGCCTTGTCCATTTCTTTTTGTCCTTAGGGTGACAAGCTTTATTGCACATTAAGCCTGTGTAAGTGATGCAAAGTATTGTGCACCGTTTGCTGCAGAATGTCTACCTCGACAACCAACTGACTCCTGGCAAGGACCGCATTGTGGCCTCCTCAGCCTTCGCGCTGTCCACCCTCGGAATCCTGCTGTCGGCCTTCAGCCTCCGCCAGATGGGCCACAGCCAAAAGTGGAGTCAGCGGGGATGACCCCAACAGCGGCCGACCGCCCCCAAAGAAACGCGCCCGACCCTCGACAGAAGCAGCTGCCATGTTGCGTGCCTTCATCTTGTGTGCAGCTCTGGGCTACAGATTGTGTCTATGCTGGACATTTTAGTTTTTTCTCCCTCATCTGTCTAGCACCGATTCCGACAAAGGACTTT
>JAZHYW010038621.1:0-12280 GCA_037355805.1 Ixodes ricinus | reverse complement strand
TACGTATTGCTTTTGTTCATGTAACAAAAGAGCAAAACTGCTTCAACATAGTTAAGATAAAAGTTTGATGAATGCAATGACAGTTAGGAGGCACACACAACGGAATACTCATGGCTTGTATTCCCAAACGATTACCACGAGAGAGTGTGAACGCTCTGCGCGACCGTTGTATTTAGTCGATTCGTTGTACTTTCTTGTGTTCATCAACTTCACCTGAAACATTGTTGGGCGTATGCGAAAAGCTTCGAATATCCCGACATCAGTTAGAAGAAACGGATGCGAGGTCATTACAGAATGGTGCGTGCAGGGGTAGTAACAGCATGCTTCTGTTTAGCCAAGTTTTCAGACAGGTCTGTCAAGAATGTTTGGAGCAGACCCTAATCATGGGTTTTGTAATAGCATCTATAAAACATGCAGTAATCCCTCATTATAACGAAGTGAACGGGACGGCAAAAAAATTCGATATAAGCAATAATTCTATAAAAGCGAGAGCCAAAAAAACAGCAATAGTAGCCTTGAAGGTGGACGGGAACAGTGCAAACACACTCTGACCGTATATCTAATCGTACAAAACTTGGTCACAGAACAACTCACGACAGCTTTATTGAGTAAAAAGATAATTTGGTGGAGTTTGCCGATAATTTTATCCAGGCATCAGTTCTCGTCAAACTGCTCTAGGTATTGCAAGAACACTGCCACTGCCACTGCACTCCACTTAGTTTCGAAGCAGCAGTAGGATGCTTCAAGACTCCGCAGTCGCCGGCGCTTGCCGAGGTGCCTCTCTGACGTAGCTTTTATCTACCCTGACCACACGCAAGGTTTACGATCGGCAGCATATGTGGCAGGAACAACAATAGGAACGTCCGCATAGACAAGGGCAAACGGATCAAAGTTTTCCCCGGTGGCTGCACCAACATGTTTGCACACACTCCTGTACAGATAGTTGTAGCTCAGCGTTGCACCCAAAAAAAAAAAAAAAAAAATTCCTGGTTATGTTACTGGACATCTGTACTTGCTAGTCGTAAAGTCAGTGTCTTTTCATCACATTCAAGCCAATTTGTGTAAAAAAAAGTCCTGTCCAAAGTCCACCTGCCTACCTTAGACAAATGAAACCTTCTATTACAAAGTTGTCACAAAGAGTTCTAGGATTTTCTTTTTCAAGGGCTCTTAATAAAAGAAAAGTGAAAGTGGTTTGGGGATACTCGTAGAAAAATAGTCCTCAAACTACGAGGGTCAGTAGCGCTATTTTATATTTATGAATATATGTTGTAACTTGCTTTTCTTTGCCTGCCCAACTTTTTGCACTTAACTCAGTTTGTACAGCAACTTCTGATGTGAAGACAATATTTTGTTGTTTTTAGAAGTTAAATTTCTGTCTAAAAATGTGGTTCGGAGCATCCCACAAAAGGGCACTAAATCAAAACATTATGATAACTTTTTTTTCTTCTTTATATGAGAGACACAACAGAGTTGGTACGGACAACTTATCGCCGGTTTTCCATTTTCTGTCACGTGAAACACTGTCATCAAAACTACCGTGGTGAAATGGAACATGTTCATCCACCGCAGTGAAATCTAGTGCCCATCCGTTTCAGTTGCTTGAGGGTCCAACTAAAATGTACAATGTCATATTAATATTGACAAAGTTACGCATAGCACCTAGATTGAGCCTTTTAGGGTTAGGCTATATATACTAGTAGGTTAAATCAGGTGAGGTTTTATAAGGCTTAAAGACTGGCTCACAAACTCGCGACTGCTTATGTCTATAAGCGTTAAAACTTTTTGTGATCTCTTACGACGCAGCAGAACACCACTGGCACCATCTGCCGGGTGGCCGGAAACACTCAAGGTTTCCGTTTCCTACAATACTTCTAGCGCGCATACCGTAAAATCCCGAGAGATGCCCCACCCCCGAAAAATAGCCCACCCTATTTTTTGGCTTGATTTGCTCTATTTTTTTTAAATTCCGAAAGATAGCTCACTTTTAATATGGACGCCTCCTGTTTCCCCCCAAAATCGTCCATAATACGGGTTGTCCATATTAACGGTGACAAAAATGCATGTATTTTCCCCAGTTTGTCCCCTGGAAAATGGTGTCCATATAGCGGGGTATCCATATTAACGGGGTCCATATTAACGAGCCATGATTGTAATAGTGTGTGGATCATTGATGGCCTTGGCATAAATGCGGCTAGTTAGCTATGGCGTGGATATAAGCAAACATTTCTTCGTTGTCCCTCGCCACCATAACAAGCTTAGAAGGGACAACAACCTAAAAATAGCAATTTTTCATCTTTCTTGATTGTACACCGAAAGTTAGCCCACTTCATATTTTCACCCGATTTAGCTCTTGACGTCAGGCGGGGCTATACCTCGGGATTTTACGGTAGTCATTTTTTTATTGGCTCGAAAATCTTTTGACGACTGTTATGAACGCACCATTTCTCGTAAATGGTATGTACATTTGATCTCGCAAATATTGCAAAACCTTCACTCTAGCGAAATGCAGGGTAACCTCGTAGGTGGCAGCAGCGTGTTCAGCGTGTTCTTTAAAGAGCCTTATTTCGGAGATCTCGCAACACATGCCGCAAGGAGGAGTGAAAGTGCTGATCGTCCCCAAGCATTCTGCCTTCCGCCTGCTTTCCCCTCGCTGCCCGACAACGCAGCGCGTGCGTCGCTACAATTAATCAGCGCGGAAGGCGTCCGCCATTAAATTGCAAACGCTCCCCACGGTTTGTATTGCTTCCTCTCTTAAATCTGGTCTCTCTAGTGTTATCCCGTCGTAAGAGACCGTGAGAACTCGGTCGTGAAGCAAACGCAAGTGTCTGAACCGGCCTTAAATACAGGTCAGGTAAGATTTGAATAGGTCTGCACAGAAGCCGCCAAACCGGGACTCGATACTCACCCGTGAAAAAGGGTGAAACGCGCGACCTGGCCAGAGAACAGCTCAGAGGAGAGCCGGACGGAGCATGCCCTGGCTGTTTGTGACAACGGCCACTTTCGAGCCAAGGGGCAGCGGCGGGGCGGAGGGGTTAGCGCCGCGCGCGGGGAGTCTCTGCCGCCTGCACGTAAACGGGCGGGAAGCGCCCCCCGGGGGTTAGTTCGACCCGCAGGCACAAGCCGTCTTGTAGAGTGCAACCGCCACGGATGCGGCGGGAAAGGTGAGAGGCAGAGACGGCATACAAAAGCACATAATGACACTACATCGTGTGAAATGGTAAGCCGCTTTTGCAACTTTTTAATTAATGACTGTTACGGTAGCGCAGCTCGCTCTACGTGCGTAGCGACATAGTTCATCAAGTTCCTCGTTGATGTTTAATGTCTAGAGAAAGAGGACCTAAAATGTTTATAAGAAATAAATGTTTATGCCATGGATATTCAAACTGGGAGCCCCATTTGAGAACCACTCCGCCAAGGTGAAAAAAGTTTGAGAACCTCTAGTGTATACCTTTGAAAGATCCAGCACTCAAAATCGTAAAAATTGTTTTTATAAATCAAAACATTAAAATTTGTGTTTCTTTTTTTTTTGCGTGTTCTGAAATATCACGTTGGAAGCTCTTAATTTCACCTTAATTTTAATGCGAATAGCATTCTTTGGATACTTCACGCACTTTTCGTCTATGTATCTATCTATCTATCTATCTGGCTATCTAACCTCTTACGCCGCGGGTCGATAAATAAATAAAAAAGACCGGCGCCGGCTGGGATTCGAACCGTTGACCCTTTGATCAGCAGGCAGACGCGCTAACCACAGAGCTATGAAGGCAGTCATTCAACGCATCTCTAAACGGTTGTTTATATCTTACCATAGGACGCGCTACAGCTGTCACAGTCCGGTGCGCGCGCGCTACATGCACGAGGCTCATCGCCTCGTGAGGCTGAGCACGGCCGCTGGCTCACCCTCTCCCGCGCTCGGGAGAGGGTGATGTAGCGGCCGTGCTCAGCCTCACGAGAGCGGAATGAGCCCTCGTGCATGGAACGCGCGCGCACCGGTAGCTGTGACAGCGCTGTAAAGCGCGTCCCATGGTAAAGATATGAACAACCGCTTAGAGTACCGTTGGTTGAGACTAGCCGAGACGCCAGAAAGTCTGGTCGGTACCATTTTGAGTGTTTGTGCGTATGGCGCGTGCTTTGCTCGCCTTCCTAAGTGACACAAACGCACGTGCTGGGCTGCGGAGATCGTGCGCAGGGCTGTGAAAGTGTCAACAAATTTAGAATCGCCTCAAGAGTGGGCTGGCGTATCTAGAGTGTGCCGGCCACCTGACGAACGCGCATAACTCCGCACCGTTTGATGCTATTCGCATTAACGTAGATAATCATTCCCAAAGGATGGGTTCTGCTGATTTTTTATTTTATTTTATTTCTTTAATACAGTAAGTTATAAAGTGAGCTCCTGAGACTCCGCTGTCTCGTTTTGCAACAAATGCAATACCTATGTGCAGAGTCAAAAACACAGTGGCACATCCTTGAAGTGTCCTTCGACCTCACTGTCGTCAACTGACAAAGTGTCCCTGTCACATTGTCCAAGCTGTCAGCACTTTGCTCGTGCAGTGCTGCAATTTTCTCATTCGTCGAGGCTTTACGCTGTTTCCGAGAATCCATTATTTAGAATCAAAACTGCAATGCTTGCCGTCAAAGGCGATTCAAAACTGTCGGTACGTGGCAAATGCAAATTAAACTACTAAATGTGTTTCCTGTTGCGTATGGTATATGGCAGCGCCTATATCCTCTGCTAAGATTCACATATATTTAAAGGCACGCTTCCTTGGTCCGAAGAAAATGTAGCCCATTGTTAGACGCCTTCACCATTTCAAGGTCAAAACGGAGCTGCGTCTAAGACAAAGACACATTTCCCACTTAAAAGGTTAAAACCTGAAGAAACCCTCCAGAGAGAGAGATAATTAAAATCAGTTCACTTTGTTCTTGTTACTTGGGAGTGCTCCTTAAGTCCACTCCTACAACTAACCTCTTCGAATTCTCTCCTTCACAGTTGTAAATTTTCGTCTGGAACTCACTTCATGACGATACTGTAATCATACAGGAGCCTATCAATTTCTGAGCCGACTCGCCACTCTCTGCATTATGTAAACAACCTCACCTTCGTTTTTTCCAGCGTTCTCCTAGTGTTAAGTTTATATTCCTTGATGTTTGTCCCCCTCATGTAAAGCCCCCCAAAGGGGAAAATAAATGAAATTAAATGAATGGACCTCCATCATATGCTAGCAGGCTGCTATGTTAGCAGAATATGAAAGACTATATGCAAGCCCCACTGGGTCATCACTGCCAAAGTCAGGCAACAAGTTTACAACTCACCCTTTGCAGAATGAGTCGAGTGAACCTTCAGTACCCCTGGGGGATGGGGCGAAGATGATGGGGAATGACTCCGCCTAAAGAAAACAATGAAGAGGATAGAGCTCCAGGCAATTTGCATACAGCAGCTTCTACACGCAGCTGGTAGACAATGCAGCATACAAAATCAGTAACGCCGGTGCAGACAGTTGAAACGACAGCAACTCGAACAACTCTAACAAGTAACACAAAAATCAGCGTCATAAAGCTACTTTTTATAGCTTTACAGTCACAGCTATACCAGTGCTTGTAATTACTGCAGATGCAACCAGCAGGATAAGCTTTCTGACATGCCAGTGCTCTCGAACAATTTATACTGGCTGCCAACTCGTCTGTGCAACGTACGGCAGAACACACCCAACACTCCCGCAGCTCCGAAAAAAAGGTGATCAAATTGTGGAGAGAGGGCAGACGAAACAATCCCTCTCCTTCCCTCCAACCAGTGGCAGCAAGGTCAAAGCCCCCTCGACCCTCTTCTCCCTGCAGTAACACGGAGCTGCGGCGTTCCAGGAGAGGTCACGCTACGACACCTGGAACCTGTCTTCAACTGTTCCATTTACCACGTCAAAAGTATTCTCTAGGTTTCGTCCCGATGATGTCGCAGAAGTGTATTGCTGTTCGCTGCCACGATTTTCGCGGTGTCACAGCGGTTGTGGCGGACGCTAAACGCACCGTTTGGAGATGCGTTTCAGGCACCGTAAGCTGCAGAAGTGACCGTAGCGCGGCGAACCGAGGATAAGACGATTGCAGTTGGGTAGAAGAGGAAGAAGCAAAGGGATTGGGCACGTGTGATTGGTTCCTTCTCAATTCAACGAGTTGCCGTTGCATTCACGCAAGTGCAGTCGTAGTCACGCCGACTTTGCCCGCTTCCTGCGGGAGATTCCGTAGCGAGTGTATTACTTCGCCTCCTTCGATTTAAGAGGAGCAGCGAGGGCGCTACCTGTCAGGCGACGGCAGGACAAGGCAGTGGGTTCCGGTTGCGGACGAGAGCAGCCGGGGGAGCCGACCGCCGGGGGTTCGGCGGGGGTCACCTGGATCTGGGGGGCAGGGGCCCGCCCCGAGCGAGATCAGCTGAGGGGCCAGCACGTCCTTGCCCACGATCACCCCTTGCACCGACGGGCTCGAGGGACTGGATGCCCTGCACGTTATTCCACGTCAATCCTCCGGTTTGGCATGCAGCAAGGGAACTTTCCCGCAACGGCAGTAGCGCAAAGGAGGGAGAAGACGCCGTCGGCGGTAGTGGCGAAAAAACTAGAGCCCCGTAATAAGCTGCACTCGGAATGTCGGCGTTCCATACCACAACTTTCGTGTGGGTGCTGTCGCACTGGTTGCCAGGGCAGGACAGACGTTCTCGGAGGAAGTGCCTCGCTAAGCAGCTGAAACCAACTGAGAATGAGCCCCGTTTATTTGTATCGCTTCATGATATGTACACTCGAGGCACTTGGTACCGCCCAGCAACGGACCCGACCTTTGCGTGGGTGTACGCTCGATCTCCGCCCAAATGCAGCTCTAGTGTGCACGTGCTAAAGTTCCTGAACTTAAAGACTGACTTACAGAACTGTCTTCTGCCGGGCAGAAAACCGGTTCCCAGTTTCCTTTTCTCCATTCTCTCTCGCAACCTTCTCTCCTCTCCCCACAGGAGAGCGTCTCGGAGCTACTCCCACAGAAGGAATTTAGGGAAGTTTCCTCCTTTCTGGCTGCTCATCTGCCTTTAACACTACATAATTCAAAAGTTATTAGTGATTTTCTAAAAGTTTTAACGAGGCAATGGCGACCAATGAAGCCTGCGAATACACGGGGACGAGTGACAAATGATAACGAAAATTCGCCCCATTTTCTCATTAAAAAAATTGACTGCACCTCCACGTGGTGAATGTTGTTGATTGGGGCAAAGCTCTGGTGGTGCTTGTCTGCGTAGACACTGAGCCGCAGCATGCGGAGCCTTTCGTTCGTTTTCATCCATGTCAGAAAGAGAATGTGTGGTATGGAATGTGGTTATATATGCATTTGAGCATTTGACCGCAGCGCCCTCTCGTCTATAAACGTTGAGCCAATGCATGCAAAGTTTAACGCGATTATATACGCATTTGACCGCAGCGCCCTCTCCTGTATAGACGTTGAGTGGCTACATGCAACGTTTCATCCATGACATCCCCAGCTCTTGAGTTACTACCACATCTCAGAGCCCCCTACTCGTCCCGCAGTCATGGCAGAGTGGTTAAGGCGATGGACTAGAAATCTACTGGGGTCTCCCCGCACCGGTTCGAATCCTGTCAACTGCGCAAATATTTTTTTCATCTTTTTTTTTAATTTTTTTTTGCTTTACACGACCATGTGAGCTCACGAGCAAGAGCACGAGCACCGGACGCCGGACATACGGACATGGCTAGCCCCTAAGGAGCTTCGCCCTAAAATTAAAAAAGAAATGGCTGACAACTTTTGATTTAAGTAAGGGTTAGTTCTGAAACTTTGGCATCTGGCTCGGACCACAAGCACTGCATATGGGAAAGACAGACCATACGTCAATGCATAGTTTACTTTTGCAGCGACAAAACATGGTTCTTTTTTCTCCCAAGCACCCGGTACTTCTTTTTGTTGCAAACTTTCTCAGCTGTAGAGATTATATTGCAACTGATAGATGCGTTAGTTAATGCAGAAAAGCAGACCTGGGTCACAAAAATGTGCAGGGGGGGGGGGAGGAGATGAACACAACTCACATGACCGGAGGCGACGTCAGTATTTTGCTGACAGCCGTGGTGTTTGGGGTGCCCAGCTGAATACTCCCAGAGGGAATGGCCATCTGCAGCACACCTGAAACAGCCACACAACTCTCACTCAGACATACGCATATTTTTCTTCCTCTTTTGTGGAATGTTTTCTTCCTCTTGTGTGGAACACAGAGAAATGGGCCTCCCCACAACATTGTTTTTTTGTGTTCCTTTCTGTCTTTAATCTTTTCCACCTCAGTCTCAGGGCTAACAATCATGTTCAATACACGCTAACTCACTTTCATTTTAATGCGAATAGCATTCTTTGGATACTTCACGCACTTTTCGTCTATGTATCTATCTATCTATCTATCTATCTATCTAGGCTATCTAACCTCTTACGCTGCGGGTCGATAAATAAATAAAAAAGACCGGCGCCGGCTGGGATTTGAACCGTTGACCCTTTGATCAGCTGGCAGACGCGCTAACCACAGAGCTATGAAGGCAGTCATTCAACGCACTCTAAACACTTGTTTATATCTTTACCATGGGACGCGCTGCACAGCGCTGTCACAGCTACCGGTGCGCGCGCGTTCCATGCACGAGGGGCTCATTCCGCTCTCGTGCATGGAACGCGAGCGCACTCGGTAGCTGTGACAGCGCTGTAAAGCGCGTCCTATGGTAAAGATATAAACAACCGTTTAGAGTACCGTTGGTTGAGACTAGCTGAGACGCCAGAAAGTCTGGTCGGTACCATTTTGAGTGTTTAGTGCGTATGGCGCGTGCTTTGCTCGCCTTCCTAAGTGACACAAACGCACGTGCTGGGCTGCGGAGATCGTGCGCAGGGCTGTGAAAGTGTCAACAAATTTAGAATCGCCTCAAGAGTGGGCTGGCGTATCTAGAGTGTGCCGGCCACCTGACGAACGCGCATAACTCCGCACCGTTTGATGCTATTCGCATTAACGTAGATAATCATTTCCAAAGGATGGGTTCTGCTGATTTTTTTTCATCATTTTTTTTTTTTTTTTAGCAAATAAGCAACATAATTTTTTCCAATCTACTTTGCCGAAAAGCAGTCAGAAACATGAGCCTCAAAATGTCTTCCACACTGAATTTCCACGGTTAATAAAAACAGCGGTTGGATGTGCCTGGAAATTAGTTGAGCTCGAAGTCACCAATGGACATCATAGAGTCATTCTACAAATCCCATCACTAAAACAAGCAACATGCATACTGTGTGAATTATGCAGAATAAAGGACTATTGATTTGATTTTACTTCAATTAATTCCGAATATGGGGATGATAGAATGAAAAGCTAGAGATTAACAAAATATTCATGGTGCAGAACCTAAACAGGCTGGAATGAAAGTGGATATGTTTATTTGAATGAGTAGATAGTATGTCTCTTCAACAATTCGTACATCTGCAAACAATGGTACGATTGGCACTCCCTCCTGGAGTCACCATTGCACAGACTAGCAAAAACTTGATTTTTCAATGAAGAAAGCTGGTCTAGGAACCTCGAAAGATAAACTGCCTCTATTTTCGGTGTGATTTTCTGTTTTTAATGCGAATAGCATTCTTGGATACTTCACGCACTTTTCGTCTATGTATCTATCTATCTATCTATCTATATATCTATCTGGCTATCTAACCTCTTACGCCGCGGGTCGATAAATAAATAAAAAGACCGGCGCCGGCGGGATTCGAACCGTTGACCCTTTGATCAGCAGGCAGACGCGCTAACCACAGAGCTATGAAGGCAGTCTTCAAGGCACTCTAAACACCTGTTTTATATCTTATTATCGCGCGCTGCCCCATGCACGATGGGCTCATTCCGCGCCGCGAGGGCTTAGCACTGCCTCTAGCTCACCCTCTCCCGCGCTCGGGAGAGGGTGATGTAGCGGCCGTGCTCACCCTCACGAGAGCGGAATGAGCCCTCGTGCATGCAACGCGCGCGCACCGGTAGGCTGTGACAGCGCTGTAAGGCGCGTCCTATGGTAAAGATATAAACAACCGTTTAGAGTACCGCTGGTTGAGACTAGCTGAGACGCCAGAAAGTCTGGTCGGTACCATTTTGAGTGTTTGTGCGTACGGCGCGTGCTTTGCTCGCCTTCCTAAGTGACACAAACGCACGTGCTGGGCTGCGGAGATCGTGCGCAGGGCTGTGAAAGTGTCAACAAATTTAGAATCGCCTCAAGAGTGGGCTGGCGTATCTAGAGTGTGCCGGCCACCTGACGAACGCGCATAACTCCGCAGACCGTTTGATGCTATTCGCATTAACGTAGATAATCATTCCCAAAGGATGGGTTCTGGTGATTTTTTTTCAAAAACAGCAAAAGATAGCCCCTTCTAGTAATTAATTGCAGGGCCCAGTCCAATGGCGCCCTCGGCAGAAATGATGTTACTTATGGAAAATCCGAGTGGTTCTTTCTGCGCGCTTCTCGGAGTGCTCTTTCCAAAGCGCACGAGATCGGGTGGTGGAAAGAGTGTGCGGTGGCCTGATCGGCTGGTTCTTTCCGAGAGTGTGGGGTCTGGCATGACGTGCATGGATATCTGGTTCTACAAAAGGTTTGTGCATTCGACGTGCAGCAAGGATTACAACGGACGGGACAACTTCCATTTGTGACCGTAACAGGAAGAGTCAATGTGTGAAGTATTCCCAGTGCTTTCCCGAGATTGTTCATCTCACTTAACGGTGAATCCGCAAACCTAACGGACGAAGAAACAGCTTGCAGAGAACGCCGCTGTTTTACGAGGTTTTGTGATCGCTTCAAGAAATTTTCAGGTTTGGAAAAAGAGTATTCAAAAGTTTGTGTAGTAAAATAAAGGGAGAGCCAAATATAATGCTAATTGGGATTTGTGTCACATAGCAATATGTGTTATATCCTGCTTGCACAATATTCTGTTGTGAGAAAAAGGGGTTTATTAATCATTTTATATTTGCCTGTTCAGCCATACGCATGACCGCTATCGCAGCGTGTTCACTGTCGAAAGTGCGATGAGTTGACAACTCTAGTCTTGTGCGAATAGTGGATTTTGAGTTCGAAGCGAATTCGAAGCGAATAGTGGTTTTGGCCGAATATTTTCGAATCGAATATCGAATAGTTTTTCCACACCTTTCACTACCATTGCGTAATGCTTAGATGAAAACCCAGCTAAACTTGTGAAGGTTGTTCCACTTATTCATTTACAAGCTAAGTTTAATCTATCTATATTTATAAACTGTGAACTAAGAAGGTCTGATGTCTTGGGATGGCAAGTAAACAACATTTTTGACATAAAATGAATCCTATAGAGATGGCAAACTATACACAATTGAGTAAATTTACAAATCTTGCTATGTAAAATATTCTTTCTTTAATCTCGAGTTAAAAGAGAATAAATCGCGCATAATGAATGCAGGCTGCAAGGGCATCTCTGCCTAACATAGTATTGTCTTGCATAACAGTAAGTTTAATTTTGAAACTTTTACTACAACGTATATATACACGTTCACAAAGTTTCCATTTATTTTCAAATGCAGACGGCACGCGTGCACCATCCCGCTTTGAATGTATGCTTTTCTTCCAAGCGCGCAATGGCAATATTCATACTTTTCCAAGTGTTTATCGCGGCAGGTTACCCCGTTGAGTTTGCTTCCTACCGAGCACCTGTGTAATGCAGAGAAGACACACCCGCGGAGCTCGCTTTCGCGGGTATTGCTTCGCCGCAGTGCACCGGTGCTCGGTAAGAAGCGCACTCAACGGGGCTAACCCGCCGCAATCAACACTTCGAAAAACGCGAATAGTGCAGTTCTTATCGAAGCGAATATCGAATAGTGCATTATTCGAAACTACTATTCGAAATTTCGAATATTCGCACAACCCTAGACAACCTTACCAAACATTGGCTTTTGTCTCACAGTGCAAAATCAACTCCACATACTGCTGTCTTTCCTTTTTTTTTACATGCCAATGTGGAAATGTTTACGACGAAGACCGTTATTTCTAGGGTGTATGAACATTCTAATAGTAGTTTTCAAATCGAGTACCGAATCGAATCAAGAAAAAAAAGCCGAATATCGAATCGAATATTGAAATAGTTATTTTATTTATAGGAATTTTTCAAAGTGTGTTGCGAATGAGATTATTATATGTGCAGAGTATGCACCTGGTGCAGAATATGCGCCTGCGACAAAACAAAAGCAAAAATGTAAAAAGGTTCTAATGAAAAAAAAAGA